>REGO01000016.1:809999-823238 GCA_010120015.1 Rhombomys opimus
TCATCTGATCCTGTTTTATCAGGTATCTTCATTGAGTTCCTGTTAGAAATAGTCCTTGTTCCCCTCACTTTGGGAAACCAATTGGTTACTGAGCTACCACAGGCTACATCTGAGCAAAGGTTCTAGGTTATATCCATACATGGTCCTTTGTTGAATGTCAGTCTCAGAAAAGACCCTGTGCCCAGATATATTTGGTCCTTGTGGAACTCCTACACGATTCTTTTTCACAAGATTCACATAAGTCTGCCTAAAGGTTGGCCATACGTCTCAGTATCTGCTTTGATAGTCTGCAGGGCAGAGCCTTTCAGAGGTCCTCTGTGGCAGGCTCCTAACTTTTTCCCTGTTTTCCCCTTCTTTTGATGTCCATTCTCTTTGCCTTTCTGGATGGGGATTGAACATTTTAGCCAGAGTCCTTCCTCTTGATTAGTTTCTTTAGGTGTACAGATTTTAGTAGGTTTATCCTATATTATAGGTCTGTATGAGTGAGTATATACCATGTGTCTTTCTGCTTCTGGGATAGCTCACTCACGATGATCGTTTCCAGTTCCCACCATTTACCTTCAAATTTCATGACTTCCTTATTTTTTCTTGCTGAGTAATATTCCATTGTGTAGATGTACCACAATTTCTGTATCCATTCCTCAGTTGAGGGGCATCTGGGTTGTTTCCAGCTTCTGGCTATTACAAATAAAGCTGCTACAAAGATGGTAGAGCAAATGTCCTAATTGTGTACTTGAACCTCTTTTGGATATATGCCTAGGAGTAGTATAGCTGGATCTTGAGGAAACGTTATTCCTAGTTGTCTGAGAAAGCGCCAGATTGATTTCCAGAGTGTCTGTACAGGTTTACATTTCCACCAGCAGTGGAGGAGGGTTCACTTTTCTCCATAACATCTCCAGCATGTGTTGTCACTTGAGTTTTTGAACTTGGCCATTCTGATTGCTGTAACTGAAATCTCGGGGTCGTTTTGATTTGCATTTCCCTGACAGCTAAGGACTTTGAGCATTTAAAAAATGGGGAACAGAGCTAACCAGAAAATTCTCGATGGAGGAATATTGAATGGCAGAGGGATGACTTTTTTTTTAATAATTTTATTTTTTCTTATCAGTTACATTTTATTAACTCTGTATCCCAGCTGTATCCTGTGCCCTCATTCCCTCCCACTCCTACCCTCCCTCCCTTATCTCCACCCTGCCCCTTTCCAAGTCCACTGATAGGGGAGGACCTCCTCCTCATTCAACTGATCCTGTTTTATCAGGTATCTTTAGGACTGACTGCAAAGCCCTCCTCTGTGGCCTAACAGGACTGCTCCTCCCTTGGGGTTGGGGAAGCCAAAGAGCCAGCCATTGAGTTCCTGTTAGAAATAGTCCTTGTTCCCCTTACTATGGGAAACCAATTGGTTACTGAGCTATCACAGGCTACATCCGAGCAGAGGTTCTAGGTTATATCCATACATGGTCCTTGGTTGAATATCAGTCTCAGAAAAGACCCTGTGCCCAGATATATTTGGTCCTTGTGGAGCTCCTATCCTTTCCCCATCATACTAACTCCCCTTCTTTCATATGATTCCCTATACTCTGCCAAAGGTGTGGTTATAAGTCTTTGTATCTGCTTTGAAAACACTGCTAGTTATAGTCTTTCAGATGCCTTCAGTAGACTCCTGTCATATGTTCAATGCGCATCCTATCTCTCTTTCTAAATGAGGATTGATCATCTTACCCCATGTCCACTCTCTTGATTATCTTTTTTAGGTGCATAGATTTCATTGTGTTTATCATATCTTATAGGTCTATATATGTGAGTATATACCATGTTTGTCTTTCTCCTTCTGGGATATTTCACTCAGAATGATGTTTTCTAGATCCCACCATTTGCCTGCAAATTTCATGATTTCCTCTTTTTTGATTGCTGAGTAGTATTCCATTGTGTAAAAATACCACAATTTTTGTATCCATTCCTCCGTTGATGGACATCTGGGTTGTTTCCAGGTTCTGGCTATTACAAATAAAGCTGCTATAAACATGGTTGAGCAAATATCCCTTTTGTGTACTTGAGCTAAGCAGAGCTTTCCAGCTTTATAAGCACCTGATTCTCTGCTTGAAATTCTTTCCAGGTGTTGTCTCTAGTTATTTGTTTTGATTTGAAATCTGACTTGAAATTCCTGTCAAAAAGGGATGTTGCTTAAAGTGCAGAAAGTAAACCAACCTTATAAGACTCAAGAAGTAGATACAACTCACAAGTCTCAGAAATTTCTTGAAGCTTATGAGATTCACAAGGCTTTTCCCCGAGGTTATATAAGCAGTAAATGTCTCATCACCCATATTCAGTAAGATATTCACTTTTCCACCTTTCTTTAAATCATTCATAATTCTTTAAGTAGCTTGTCCTTGGTACTTAGAGGTGAGCATAATAAAGTTATTGGTTCACTAGGGTATTATTGATGTGGATGGAATAATTTCTTCGAAGAGCTCTGTTCTAGTAAGCTGTGGATATGTGTTCATGTGTCCGCAGGAAAAGAAAAACAAGCCCTAGGAAATAATTAAAGGATGATTATTTCACGTTCTGGAATTATATACTTTGCTAGTTAAGAAAACTTAGTTATTTCTGGAGGTTACTAATATTAACATAATCTTTTAATTAATTTTTTTTATAAAAAAGTAAATGTGACACATCATTTTCTCATGGTCAATCCAATTCTTAACTTGGTGCCTGATGAACTTAAAGCCTTTGTTGATAAATGGAGAAATACATACAATATATACGGGATGATGCTTTGTGAGGTTAGAGAAAGCACATAGTAGCACTGTAATAGCATATGTACATATCTGACCAACGTCCACCTACAATCTTCTGAAGTTTACCAACACTCCTCTGAGGTAAACAGGGTGATAATTACTAATTCATACTAGATATGATAAAATGGAAGGAAAAAAGGGCTTTCTGGCATGTTGGCCATAGTGTTTATTTCTATAGTGATAGAAATTTAGCAACTTGTAGTGTGTCTAGTGCACAGAAAGCACCTAAAAAATAAGATGAATTAAAGAAGAGTCACAAGATTATATTAAGAATTTTGGTAATATATAGTCTTAAAGAGTAATAAGTAGTACTAATATTTCAGATTTATACCGTAAACACATGCAACTATATGAAAGCAAATCCGTTTACCACACTCACACAATTCCACCAGAGACTGTGTTAACACTTGTCGGACTAAAGAATCCTCCTGTAGGGCACATTGAGCTCATTGAAATGACACTGGGCTTGGGCTCAAGCCTTGGTTCTGTTACTTAATCATTTAGTATCTTGTGACAGTTTCAGGGAGGGCAACTTTGACCATATGTAAAATAAGAATTTAAGATGCTTGTTTATATTTTGATTTTCTCCTTATGCAGTTACACTTGTATGCAGATTCTTACTTTGTTCTGCTGTTGTTTTGTTTTACACCTATTATTATAAGATACCTGTAACTGCATTTTCATAAAAGGAAGGGTGTCATTAACAAGATGGGTCAGCAGGTGATATCACCTACCAAAAACCATGGCATGTAAGATTTAGAAAATAAAGTAGATTCATTTTTAATGTATACAGTTTAAGGAGAAAGCCAACTCTCAAAAATTTACCTCTAACCTCCACACACATACCCTCTGTTCTAGTTTTCTTTTTGTTGCTGTGGAAAGCACCAGGATCCAAAGCAAACTAGTGAGGAAATGGTTGATTTCAGATTACAAGTAAAGTCTGTCAATGGAGGAAACCAAAGCATGAGTACAAGACAGAAACCCCAAAACAGCAACTGAAGCAGATACAACGGAGCAGTTTCTTACTGGCTTTCTTATCCTAACTTTCTTAATTACCTTTTTTGTACAACCTAGAACCACCTATCTAGGGATGCCACTAGGCACTTTAGGCTAGGTCTTTTTACATCACTCATAAAATGTCTCACAATCATGCCACACACCAATATGATGGAGACTTAAAATTTCTAGGCATGCCAAGTTAAAACCATGATAATCTACCACCCTGTGCCATGTATGTCTATGTGCAGGTATACATAGGCTCACATATACATTGAATAAATACGAATAAAATAAACATTAAAGACCAAAGAAAGATAGCATAGATTCTAATTGACTGTTTTTTTTTCCCCCAAAGGCAATGGCTTTCCTCCAAAAAACCTTCATTTACTGTTTATAATTTATACAAAGCACACACTACCCACAGCATTTGTAAGCTTATGCAAATTTGCTCTAAATGCTTCTCAGAGAGGTTGCTATCTCCCACATGTCTGACTTACTGTAACAACAACAAAAAAATCCCTCTTACTTGTCAAAGATTAAGGGAGAGTTTTCAGTGAACCCCATCTGTGTTTCTGGGGAAGTTGAATTGCATTTGAAAGATGGGGGATGTAGCACTGGCCCTGGGATGGATCTTCTGTGTGTTTTCTAGTAGTTCATACACCTCATGAGATACAGATTTCATTTCATATAAAAGAAGAAACTGGAGTTGATTCATTATTTTACATCCTTTTCCTTAACTTTGGGTTTGTTTTGTTGTTTTGATCATTTTCATTTTGTCAATTTTAGGTCTGTTTTGATGAGGACTTTATACAAAATGTGGGGTTTCTTTCGGCAATTTCAGATGTAATCTGATTTTGAAAATTTAATAGAAATTCAAACCAAGAGAGGACTATAAATCTTCTATGATCACCTCAATAAGACTGTGCCCTTCTATTATGGTGCACAGGTGTAAGGATATATATATATTTTTTTTTTTTGAAAATTCAAGCCCTTCCTCTATTATCTGAAATAAATATTTGACAGGCTTCAATTCACTAAGACTGTTCAAGTAAATGTTGGTTATTTTGGTAGGCAATATGCTACACTATGTAGCCCATAGGCAGCTCAGTCTCCATGTGGGTGCCAGAGTAAGAGGAGCAGGGCTGTCTCTGACATAATCTCAGTTGTCTGCTCTTTGATCACTTCCCTCTGGCAGTGTGGCCTTGCCAGAACTCAGAGGAAGAGGATCCAGGCAGTTCTGATGAGACTTGATAAGCTAGGGTCACATGGCGGGAGAAGAGATCTCCTTTCAGTGGACTAGGGAAACTGGATAGGGAAAAAAAAGCTGGGAAGGAGGGTGGGACTGAAAGGAGATGAGGGAAGGGGCTACAATTGGCATATAAAATAAGTTTAAACAAATAAAAATAAAAATAAAATAAATAAATAAGCTACACTACAGGCAATAGGTTTGTAAAGTTACACATAGGTAGGAATTTCCAAGAACTTCAAGCACAGAAATTTTTAAAAACTATTTTATAATTTTCCTGTTTTAAGTTTCTGGTTCTTATTTATTTTAACAGTTTAAGAATATTTCAGAAATACTAGATCCTGGGGTGCCTCATTTTTTTGTTCCTCCCAGTATCTCATGTAAAGTCAGCCGCATATCAAGGGGAGTGTCTGAACAACATGATGGTAAAGTCAAGATCAAGTGTCACCTTCCTTCAGAAGAGCCTGCTGAAGGAAGAAGCATCCTGTGCTTTCCTCTCAAAATTCTTCTATTCCCATAGGCATCATCAGTAAAGCATAAGCCTTCCAGTCTAAATATATGTTAATGACCTCAGTAGGGTTTCTATCCTAATCTCAAAAACACAGAAAGGCCATGACCCTTCACTCTGCTGCATTTTACTTCTTTTCCAAAGATAAGGAAACGCTACTGTGGCAGTTAATAAGATAATTGCCAAAGCTGTTCATAGCTTTCCCATGATGCAGCCAGCCTCCACACATTGTCTCATCTCTGTCTCACTGTTCTTTCTCACGTGTGTGTGTGTGTGTGTGTGTGTGTGTGTGTGTGATCCTTGGGTATGCAAGTCCTTTACATTAATTATTGAAATGCTATTGTATAAAATGCAACAAAAAAATTCCTCAAACCACTTTAATTTTTCACACTGCATTTGGCAAGAGAAATTTTGTTTTATAGAAGAAAAAAATACTTCATTTCACCAATGTCTAATTATATGTAGATCCAGTTAAAGGAGCTATTTTTTTCCCCACAGCCAGATTTGTGGGCCTTGGAAGAGAGTGACTCTATAATGAATAATATGTAGCTAAGATTCATTTCAATCCTGGCCTTGTAAACATTCATTTTGTAAAAGTATATTTTCCATACAGAGTATGCATATCATAAGTCCTATTCTGCTCTACTGGGCACAGTAAATTTGCGTTCTGAAAAATCCCCTAAATATGTAATTTTCTGCCAACAAGGACTATCTTATTAAAAAGTCATTTTAGTTTACTGGATATTCCTTGAAAAATAACAGTTATTAAATAATGGGCTTCTCATTCTGCTGAGTTTTTTTTTTTTTTCCAGTAGCATAGCGACAGAATAAAGCAGTGGCATGTGTCTCAGGATTCCCTTGGTGCTTTGCTGCCTTGGTGGCTGCCAGCATAGCAAGAGCCATTCTGCAGTTAGTCCCTTATAGAGACCTAAGCATGGAGGTTGACAGGCCCTTAGACATTGGAATTACCCTCTAAGCTAAGATCATTCATATCTTGTGAGGGTTGTTAACAATTATAGCTTTGCTTCAAATAGATATAACTGAACTTATCATTTCAGTTTATTTTATTTCAACTTAATAGATGCTGACAGGTTGGAAAATCAAGAGTATGAATAAGTATATGCACAAAATTATAATAAAAAAATGTGTGGGACCATACAGTGGTTTTTCCTTCGTAGCTTAAACTAGTGCTGTATAAAAGTTGGAGACAGGTTTTATTAAGAATATCAGAGCACCATATTTTCCTTATATTTTATTGTACATATACATGGTAGTTTATTATTAAATATGATACACTCATGGGCTGCCAAAGAATTCTCACAGTTTTTGTTTATTATAGTAAAGTTATATTAAATAGTGTTATGTATCTGACAGCAGTTCAGAGCATATGTGCAAAATCAATGTCCGGACTGAAACTATTGCCTCAAGAAGGGTTCTTCTTGGGTTAATTTCATATACTTTCTGATTGTCTTTCCTGGTATTTGTACAAATTTCCACCTTTATCAATACTGGCATGAATGTTTACTTCACACATAGTGATTAATAGACTGAAAGATTTATCTTTTGATCATCAATGAGAAATGAAGATATTAGTATCTAAATGCAGCTCCATTTTCTATTAAGAGTGTTTATAAATCAACCTAACATTTTAAATATATCATTTTTAACTAATAGCCAATAATATCAAAGAGGCTCAGTGAATAGACTACTTACTCAGTTAGCACTAAAACCTAAGTTTGAGTAATGTGCACCCACATGGGAAGCCAGGGTGTTTGCATACTCCTCGGATATTAGTGCTGGGAGGCAGAGACAGGGGTGGATGGGTGGGTGGAGGATTCCAGAGCTTCTGTATAAGGCTAGCCAGGCAATCTAATAGGGAGATCTAAGTCCCTCACATACATGCCCAGAAATTAGTGTCCATGATGATTCTCAATCCTAAAAAGCCAATGCTTAAGACTGATCATCTCTGTCAGCAAGGGCACCAGCTGTGAGCTGCATCCAGAGTCTTATTAGTGTTTAATTAGTAAACTGTCTCATCATATACTTTCCATGAGTGCATACTGGTTTCTTTTTTATTTATTTAATTTTATTTATTACAGTTTATTCACTTTGTATCCCCCAATAAGACCCTCCCTCCTCCCCTCCCAGTCCCATCCTCCCTCCCCCTTCTTCACACATGCCCCTCCCCAACTCCACTGATAGGGAGGTCCTCCTCTCCATCCTTCTGATCTTAGTCTATCAGATCACATCAGGAATGGCTGCATTGTCTTCTTCTGTGGCCTGGTAAGGCTGCTCTTCCCTCAGGGGGAGGTGATCAAAGAACAGGCCAATCAGATTATGTCAGTGGTAATAATGTATCATAGACTCAAGAATTAAAACATTATTTTTTAACTTTTATTAGTTATATTTTATTCACTTTGTATCCCCCCATAAACCTTTCCCTCTTCCCCTCCTAATCTCACCTCCTCTCCCCCTTCTTCACTCATGCCCCTCCCCAAGTCCACTGATAGGGGAGGTCCCCCTCTCCTTCTTTCTGATCTTAGTCTATCAGATCTCATCAGGAGTGGCTGCATTTTCATCTTCTGTGGTAAGGCTGCTCCTCCCTCAGGGGGAGGTGATCAAAGAGCAGGCCAATCAGGGAACCCTCCTCCACTGCTGGTGGGAACATAAACTTGTACAACCGACCCAGCTATACCACTGCTAGGTATATACCCAAAGCTTGCTCAAGTACACAAAAGGGATACTTGTTCAACCATGTTTATAGCAGCTTTATTTGTAATAGCCAGAACCTGGAAACAACCCAGATGTCCATCAACGGAAGAATGGGTACAGAAATTATGGTATTTCTACACAATGGAATACTACTCAGCAATCAAAAAGGAGGAAATCATGAAATTTGCAGGCAAATGGTGGGATTTAGAAAACATCATTCTGAGTGAAATATCCCAGAAGGAGAAAGACAAACACGGTATATACTCACTTATATAGACCTATAAGATATGATAAACATAATGAAATCTATACACCTAAAAAAGATAATCAAGAGAGCGGACATGGGGTGAGAGGATCAATCCTCATTTAGAAAGACAGATGGGACGTGCATTGAACGCATGACAGGGGTCTACTGAGCGCATCTGAAAGCCTCTAACTAGCAGTGTTTTCAAAGCAAAGACTCATGACCAAACCTTTGGCAGAGTACAGGGAATCATAAGAAAGAAGGGGAGTTAGTCTGATGGGGAAAGGATAGGAGCTCCACAAAGACCAAATATATCTGGGCACAGGGTCTTTTCTGAAACTGACATTCAACCAAGGACCATGTATGGATATAACCTAGAACCTCTGCTCAGATGTAGCCTGTGGTAGCTCAGTAACCAATTGGTTTCCCAAAGTGAGGGGAACAAGGACTATTTCTAACAGGAACTCAATGAAGATACCTGATAAAACAGGATCAGATGAATGGGGGGAGGTCCCCCCCTATCAGTGGACTTGGAAAGGGGCACAGTGGTGATGAGGGAGGGAGGGAGGGACTGGGAGGGAACGAGGGTTCGGGGCACGGCTGGGATACAGAATTAATAAAATGTAACTGATAAAAATAAAAAAATAAAAAAAAAACTTGTACAACCATTATGGAAATCAATGTGGTGCTTTCTCAGACAACTAGGAATAGCGCTGCCTCAAGATCCAGCCATACCACTCCTAGGCATATATCCAAAAGATGTTCAAGTACACAATAAGGACATTTGCACAACCATGTTTGTAGCAGCTTTATTTGTAATAGCCAGAAGCTGGAAAGAACCCAGATGTCTCTGAACTGAAGAATGGATGCAGAAATTGTGGTACATCTACACAATGGAATATTACTCAGCAAGAAAAAATAAGGAAGTCATGAAATTTGCAGGTAAATGGTGGGAACTCGAAAGGATCATCCTGAGTGAGCTGTCCCAGAAGCAGAAAGACACACATAGTAAATACTCATTCATATAGACATAGAATATAGGATAAACCTACTAAAATCTGTACATCTAAAGAAACTAATCAAGAGGGAGGACTCCGGCTAAAATGTTCAATCCCCATCCAGAAAAGCAAAGAGGAAGGACATCAGAAGAAGAAAACAGGAAACAAATTAGGAACCTGCCACAGAGGGACTCTGAAAGGCTCTGCCCTGCAGACTATCAAAGCAGATGCTGAGACTTATGGCCAACTGTTGGGCAGAGTGCATGGAAACTTATGAAAGAAATGGGAAATAGTAAGAGCTGGAGAGGACAGGGACTTCACAAGGAGAGCAACAGAACCAGAAAATTTGAACACAGGGAACTTCCCAGAGACTCATACTCCAACCAATTACCATACATGGAGATAACCTAGAACCGTGCACAGATGTTGCCCATGGCAGTTCAGTGTCCAAGTGGGTTCCATAGTAAGGGGAAGAGGGACTGCCTACTGGTTTCTTATTTGAGACGCAGATTTTGAGAGCCTGTCTCAAAAGGCAGTCGAGAAAACCAGGAAATGTAGACCTTGGACCTCTCCATATGTGCGCATACATGCACATACACATGCACACAGGCATGTATGTATGCATGCAGGAATGAGCACACACACACTCACACACACAATTGATAATGATAAATAAATGTAGTCTTTGCCTCTCATTAAGGAAATGTCTCTGCAATAGACACAACTATAGAAAACCACAGCCAATCAAAATGCAGAGTTGTGGGGCCCCTTCCGTTGGACACAGTGGGAAAAAAACACATCCCCACACCTATGAAACATTGGGGAACAGGGTGAGGAAAGACTGGAGGAGACAAAGGAGCAGGGACTTTCCTGTGAGATTGTTAATCCTAATAAGTAACATCAAATGTTACACCCATAAAGTTTCACCAACATGACTTCCCAAATGTGAGCTGAACAATTTACTAAACCGAACAAAGAGAAGGGAGGAGATGGAAACCCTACACAGAGAACTATAGGCAACTCAGGGAAGCTGGAGTAGGAGACATGGTTTTCCCATGCAAAGATTGGTAACCAGTGCCAGATAGTTAGCTGGGAAAACATACATGTAAATAAGAGTATAGGGACTCCTCAGGTTATATTTGGGAATATCTAAGTATATGCAAATACTTACTTGCATAGAATAATAGTTTATGGAAAAATAACCCACAAATTTTAAAGAGA
The DNA here is from genome assembly GCA_010120015.1 of Rhombomys opimus. Taxonomy (NCBI): domain Eukaryota; kingdom Metazoa; phylum Chordata; class Mammalia; order Rodentia; family Muridae; genus Rhombomys; species Rhombomys opimus. The sequence goes on from REGO01000016.1 coordinate 820,723, forward strand.
ATGAGGAGATTTCAGAGGGAGGACAGGAAAAGAGAAAGGTTATAATTAAATTACAGTCTCAAAAACAAATATTATTTTTGTTTGTTTTTTTGTGGGCTTTGGGTTGATTCAAGGTTCTCAGAATGGTTTGCATATTAGTTGACTTTTTCTGTTGCTTTAGTCCAATGTTTGGCAGGAAGAAATTAGAGAAGACTCATTTACCTTGGCTTAAAGTTTCAGAAAATGTGGTCCATGATAGCAGGAGGCACAAAAAGTTTGGAGTGTGTACACCTTATCCCACTGCATCTGCAGTTCAGAAACAAAGAGTTGTAGACTCGTTATACTCGAGCGTCCATTTTTATTTCATCCAAAACCAAATCCATGCAATGGCACCACCGTATGTATATCGGGGTTTCTTGCATCAATGAAATCACTTAGGACTAGAAAAGATCATCCTATGTGAGTTAACCCAGACACAGAAAGAAACACGTAGTATATGCTCACTTATAAGCGGATATTAGACCTATATTACAGAATAACCATACTACAATCCACACACCCAAAGAAGCAAAGCAGCAAGGAGGCCCTAAGGGAGGGTGCCAGAATGTCACTCAGAAGAGAAGTAGAATAGACAGCAGAAGTGGATGAAGGCAGGAAACTGTGCAGGAGATGTAGGTGGGGAGGGAAACAAGAGTAGGGGTCAGTTGTAGGGAAAATGGGGTGGGAGGTGAGAGGGCTGGGAACTAGAAGGGAAACTGAAGGGGGTCATCTCTTTGTCCAGCTGGAGGCCTGAGACAGGGTAGAATCCTGGGATGATATGGGTGTGACTCTAGCTGAGACTTCTAACAGGGAGGATGTGAAGACTACAGTGATTACCTCCTAGCTAGGCAGGACTAGTGGGGGGAAGGGAACAACAACCCACCCACAAAACCTTTATACAAAATTTACTCTGCCTGAAAGAAGGCATGGATAAGAGGAAACAGAGATTGAGGGAATGTTCAGCCAATAACTGGCCCAACCTGAGACCCACCCCAAGGTAGAAAGCCAGCCCTTCACACTATTAATGATGCTCTGCTATGCCTGCAGACAGGAGATTAACTTGACTGTCCTCTGGGAGGCTCCAGCTAGCAGCAGATAGAGACAGATGTTGAGATTTGCAGCCAAGAATGGGGCTGAGCTCCAGGTGTCTTGTGGGGGAAAGACGGAAGGACCTGGAGGGAACCAGAACTTCACAAGAAGAACAACAAAAACAAGTAACACAGTGCCCTGGGGTCTTACAGAGACTGAGATATCAACTAAAGAATATGCAGGGTCTGGACATAGGCCCCCTGCACATATGTGGTCGATGGGAAGATTGGTTTTCATAGGGGGTGCCTGGAGAATGGGGGAGATGCTATTTCTAACATGGACTCTATGGCCTACTTTTTGATCACTTTCCCCTGGCAGTGCTGCCTTGCCTGGCCGCAGGGAATGAAGATATGTTCAGTCCTGACATGACTTGATGTGGTGGGGAGGGTTGATACAGGGTAGGGACTACTCTTTTTGTTGTTGTTGTTGGGAAAGGGAGAAGAGAAAGAGGAAGGAGGGGAAGAGGGGACTGGGGGAAAGGAGAGAAGGATGTAAAGTAAACAAACTAAAATAATTTTTATAATAATAATAAAAAATAAAGAAACTCACTTAGAAAGTCACTCACACACACACACAAAATGAAAGTCCCTCACAGACATGCCCAGAAATTAGTTTCCATGATTAATCTCAGTCATATAAAGTTGAAGGACAAGACTGACAATCACAGTGAGCAACGGCACCAACCTCAACCACCATTTTATCAGTGTTTAATTTTTGAACCGTCTCATCATATATTTTCCGTGAGCTCCTATTGGCTTCTTAATCCTCTCTGGAAGAGTTTGCCAAACATTTTATAACTTATGCAAGTTAAGAATTTTCCCTTATTACATGAATTACTACCTTTAAGAATATAAATATAAATGGAACCTTTAAAAGAACCTGCTTAGTTTTAGAAATTGACGTATTTATATTATTTCTTAATATTTTCATAGTTTTTTTTTCTTTGATTACTTCAGGTGGCTTTTGTCCATGGAAGTTTCCATTTTTTTTAAAATTTTTTGTTTAACTTTTATTAAATACACTTTATTCCTTTTGTATCCCCCCATAAGGCCCTCCCTCCTCCCCTCCCGGTCCCACCCTCCACCCTTTTTGCATGCATGCCTCTTTCCAAGTCCACTGATAGGGGAGGTCCTCCTCTCCTTCTTTCTGATTTTTTTTTTTTTTTGGTTCTTCTGAATGCAGTTTATTCAGGAACCTTGAACAATCTTCTGGCCCTGGAGAAAGCCAGCCCATAACTTAAAATAGCCTCTGCGTAGCCAACCCCAGCGTGCCTCATGGGCAACGCAGATAGGTCCACATACACGGAAGCAAGCCAGATCCTCAGCCTTAGCCAAATATGGAGTTGTTTGTGACAGAGAGCACTCACCATCGGGAAGGTGGAAGGCGGAAACCAGCTCCATCTTTAAGGC
>REGO01000016.1:836652-923222 GCA_010120015.1 Rhombomys opimus
CGAGGCACGCTGGGGTTGGCTACCCAGAGGCTATTTTAAGCTGTGGGCTGGCTTTCCCCAGGGTCAGAAGATTGTTCAAGGTTCCTGAATAAACTGAAGAACAAAAAAAAAAATTAGAAAGAAGGAGAGGAGGACCTCCCCTATCAGTGGACTTGGGGGAGGCATGCATGCAGAAAGGGAGGGAAGGTGGGACCAGGTGCTGAGGAGGGAGGGGCTTATGGGGGGGATACAAAAGGAATAAAGTGTAATTAATAAAAGTTAAATAAAAATTAAAAAAAAGTCATATAGAAACCTACTAAAATATAAGCATTATATATTTAGAGCAAAACTGGAAAGAAATACCTGCATGGCTGGAAAAGCTGTTATTAAAAGCTATAGGGGGGAAAAACACTAGTGCTGTGGTGAGACACCTCCTTATGAGTGGCTAGTCAGAAAGTTCTCTGAGGACACCAAAACAATATAGGCATTTGTCATCTTTCCTCTGGATTGCCCAATAAAACTAGACCCTTTCACTGAAGATACCCATAAAATGATAGAGAGAAATCAAACTTACTTTGTGCTGGCTTTCATAATCCCAGAATGTACTGCAACAGTTTGTTGTTTTTCAGCTTTGAAACGAACTACAGTCATTTGGAAACACTCTCAATTGAGAAAATGTATGTGTAAGATTGGCCTATAAGCATGTCTGTCAAGAATTTTCTCCATTAATGATCAGTGAAGGAGGATCAATACGCTTGCGGGTTGTGCCAACCTTGAGCAGGCCATGTTGATTTATGTAAGATATCAGGCTAAATACCAGATGAGGAGCAAGCCAGTTAACAGCATTTCTCCATGGTGTCTACTCAATGTCCTGCCTCCAGGTTCTTTACTTGAAGTTTTCACTTTCTTCCATGATGAATGTGACCTAAGAGTCATCCCCAAGTTGCTTTCTGTCATGGTGTTTATCACATCCATAGAAACTCTAAATAAAACAGATGCTATTCAGGCAGCTGGAGGCAGGGGCATCAGTGGTCTTACCCAGCTATGAACCCAACTAAAAGACAAATACGTCAAGCAAGGCATGTCCACTGGATGAAATACTGGAACTGTTTTTATGAGGGTAATGGAAAAATCAAATTTGATTTGAGTCTTGATCCACAGGTAAAAATCTATTTCTTAGAGTATAGACCTGGTCAAAAAGCCATGGATCTGGGAAATCATAGGCTTCAGTGGGGGAACTATACTATTGGTTAGCTAAATTGGCATAGTGTCAAATTGCCTTATAAGTATTTATGTTTATAACTTTAAAAAGTCCTTCATGCTGCCTTATTCAAAGAATCCTGACTTCATACTGAGTAGTGGCTAGTGTAAAGACTCATAGGTATACAAGTTACTCAGAATAAATGACAGCTGAGTGTGTAACCTTAAAACAGTCATTTATACCATTACTTCAAAATCTCAGAAAACCCAGTGAAAGAGTGAAGTGAAAAGATGTAAGAGCCAGTAGATAGAAAGGCTGTGAAATGTCATCTTAAGGGAAAGACATAGCCACTATAATAACTACTGTGGATACCTGCACTGTGTCTGTATGCAAATGGGCCTGCCACTAGTCAGGTATAGATGAGGTGGGGCTCTTGTGACCCTATCATTATAATTGAACCATTATATATTCTTGATATTTCCAAGGACAGGGTGTCACCAGCTTCTGTTTTGAACTCACTGTTGATCCCACAAGGCTCCAGTAGATGGTTCCTATCTAGTGTTTACACAGAGGACTGTGGAAGAACATAATGGGTCACAAAACAGAACCAGAAGTCACAAATCCAGAGAAGGTAGTGGTGGTAAGTGGTCACAGGGATGGGAAGGAGGTAGGAGAAAACAGGAAGCAATCAAAATAGCTTTTATACATTTATAAACATTAAATAACTAAATCAGCTAATTAAAAAAATATTTAGGTTGGCAAAATATTCAGCAAGTTGAATTTTATTGTCTTTACCCTCTACAGTTGGGCATCAATGATACCTATACTTTGATGATTCTTGCAGTATTATTTGTTTTTGCTACAGAAGTGATATAGCTGTCAATTATGAAACACATTCACATGATCACACAAAATTAATTAATAAATATTTTTAATTTATATTTTTATTTTTATATTAATTACAGTTTATTAACTTTGTATCTCAGCTCTTGCCCTGTCCTCATTCCCTCCCAATTCCACTCTCCCTCCCTCCCTCATCTCCTCCCACACCCCTCTCCAAGTCCACTGAGGTCCTCCTCCCCTTCCATTTGACCCTAGCTTATCAGGTCTCATCAGGACTGGCTGCATTGTCTTCTTCTGTGTCCGGCAAGGCTGCTCCCCCCTCAGGGGTGAGGGTGGTCAAAGAGTCAGCCACTGAGTCTGAGACAGTCCCTGTTCCCATTACTAGAGAACCCACTTGAATACTGAGCCGCCATGGGCTATATCTGAGCAGAGGTTGCTAGGTTATATCCATGAACGGTCCTTAGTTGGAGTATCAGTCTTTCTGAATGAGGATTGATCATCTTACCCAGGGACCTCCAAACAACCTGGATATTACTCATCAGAGGAATGGATACAGAAACTGTGGTATATTTACACAATGGAATTCTATTTAGCAATTAAAAACAAGGAAATTATGAAATGTGTAGGCAAATGGTGGGATCTAGAAAAAATCATCCTGAGTGAGATATTCCAGAAGCAGGAAGACACTCATGATATATACTCACTTATAAGTGACTACTAGACCTAGAATATAGGATAGACATAATAAATAAATATTTTAAAGACATCTTTTAAATTAGCCTACTGAATTGATTTTATGCTGCATATAAGTGGAAATATTGGTTTAGGGTCATCCAAGGAACACAACCTTAAGGAAAACTGACTTTCTCTGTCTTAGCAGCTATCAATGATGAATAGCTCCTCAACTGCTGGTGAGGGCTCTTGAGTCCATCCCTTATCAGTGCTATAATGTCAACTGTCTAAACGCAAGTTTGAAAGGTGTGGGATTTGTTATCTGCCAAGACTTTGGCAAAGTGAATATGATAATACAATGTGTGCAAATGTGAAATTCTCACAATGTTAATAAAACATTGTATGTAATAAAAACACCTTAGAGGCACTATTTATCATACTATCTCATCAGAATGGTCAGTGGAATTTCTCTGAGATGTGTGTTGTGTGTGTGTGTTGAGCCTGAAAGCAACAATTATCCTGCCAGACTTTGCCTAGCTTTTCTTTGTTTTGCACCTGTAAATTTGGTTTACGTACATTTGTTCCTACTTATTTTATTCATAAGTATGAATTCAACCAACTTTATGAAGACACACAGCTGGCTTTCTTCTCTCTGTTTGTAGTGCTTAGGAAAGTTCCAGAACAATACTTGAGCTCAGCACATGTTTACCACTCTAAGTAGAGTGAATTACTTACTGACTCAGGCTTGTTTCTGATTTATGTCAATTTCTGAACAGTCACATACCAAAAAAGACTGAAATCTTGAACACACATATATTCCTTCAAAAAGTGATGCTAGGACTTGTAAGACACACACCACTTTCCCCCACCCTATTCTCAATTTTACAGACTCTTTCCTTTTAGTACAACACGTTGCCATGAAGTTGCTCTACACATCAACTTGAGCTCTTTGTATCAGTCACCTCTTTTCTCCTTCCTAAACCCATGGCTCCTTTTATAGTGATATGTAAAGTCAGTAAACATCACGAGTGGCAGTGCAGCTTTGCTATACAGGAAAGACACCTCCAAGGAGGTGGAAAGCAGCAAACAAGTTTAGTATTGAAAATTCTTTATCCTTGTTCATTTAGAATGCTGTTGTTTTCACTTATGAACCATATCCAAGTGTATCAGAAAGAAAACATGATTAATTTTATGCCTACAGATTTCTATACTTTCTTTGGCACTATGTAATGCTTCTATGAAGTTCATGATTTCTCAAAGTTAATGCTCCAAAATGATTCCAATCAATACAATAGCCTACTTCCTATAGCTTTCACATCTATGACCCCCATTACAGACATCAAAACTACACTCCTTGGCTGGGTTAAAGAAGAAGGAGAAAGAGGGTTGAAGATTAATTAATTGCCTGGAATTTATTATTCCACAGTAATTTCAAATATGGAGTTATATGAAAACAGAGAAAGAATTGGTCCTACCAGGATTCTAGACTCTGGGGAACTCTCACTTTTTCGGTTGTTCAGACTTTAAAGGACCAATATGTATTTGGACTGATTCCAATGCTTGGAATTTTAGCAACATCCTGGTTTCAGAATAGATACCTTGATCATGGGTACAAATTTGAATTTTAGCAGTTCTGGAGATGAATAAAGGAAGAAAAGCCTCACTGGGGCTATTAAGCTTCTTGACTGTACAGTAACCAACATCCCTGATCTCACAGGCCCCACAACTCCTGTTCAGGCAACCACACCAGCAGTGCCTAAGTCAGTGTCTGGAGAACAGCTAGTGTCAGTGACTCCTGTCTTGTCCTATGACTTTACACATGGTCACTCTGCATTATTCACATGCTGAAGATCCTTGCAGTGAATTATTCAGACTTCCTCTATATCCTCTCACTTTTGCTATGTGGCTTTTGTGCTCTTTAATGTCAGTAGAAATTTCACTGAGGTGGAAAAAGAAAGGGGATTGATATGACAGTATCATGTAACTCATGTCTCTTAAAAGCTAATCTTTTAGAAATAAAAAGAACTAAAGACTTGGATAATAGTATTAATAAAACAAAAGACTCAAGCTAAATAAATGAAAACAATGGCATTTAATATTATATTCAACAGTGGACACTGTAGTTTTGTATTATGTACTAATTACCCTTAGTAAAGAGTGGGTTAGTCATAATAATGATCAGCAGTAATCTAATATTTATAATCTTACACCCTACTGGGCAAAAAAATGCAAACATGGGCAAAAAGAATAAACATTTGATACTCATAATTGTTAGTATATAATAGTGATATAGTGTGACCAGAGAGTTCATAGAGAGATAAATGTAAGAAATGGCACTAATATGCGAATACTCAATTGATCACCCAACTCACCAGCAGCCATATAAAAAGCTAAGCTTACAGCCATCATAGTAATTTGACACTTCAGACTGTACCTCAGGGAACTGAGTATGTTTGTTCATGGAAAAATAAAAAAAAAATGTGTTCAATTGAAGCTTATGAGATGGCTCACTGGGTAAAGGCACTGTTAGCCAAGCCTGATAACCTCAGTTCCATCCTGGCTCTTGTTTGGTAAAAGGGGAAATTACTAAATATTGTCCTCTGATCAACATGAATGACATGGTATGTGAGTACACACATAGACAGACATAGACACATAATCAATCAATCAATAAATCAATAAATGAATAAATAAGTAATCGAATATATGTAATTCCTTTTTAATGTATAGAACTGGTTACAGAATTACACATGACTTACAACTCTTTGAGTTGATGGTGTGAAAGCCTGCATGCATAAGTGGTGGATACCATATGCCAAAGCTTGACTTTTAATCTTTGGATAAGAATATTTTGTAGCATAGTCTTACCATGTGAAATTGATCTTCAAGCTGCAATTCTTAGAGAGCCAAAGGACAATCATTCTCTCTCAGACACTGCATTCTAGCAGGGGAATCACAAGCAAAAACATTGACATAGATCTCACTAACCCTTGCCTCCTCTCTGACCTGACTGGACACTGTTGCAGTTTCTCATGGTGATTTCTTGCTGACATAAGAGAGAATATTTTCAATTCATCCGTTGCAGTAATTCTTTTTGAACATAAAAGAAGTGTCTAGTACAAATTAATCCTGAGATATAGTACACACAGAGACAGTATTGGCCATTGCTGCCTTCTTTATCATCATCAGGAAGTTTCAGTTCTAGCCTCTTCGCTTGGTTATTTTCTATGATGTGCAATCTAGTTCTTTGTGTCATCAATTTTGGACAATAAGGTTTTCCCTATTGAAGGAAGCAATTTTCTACATAAGACAAATAGTAAATCTCAACACGAAGAGTCATTCTCTCCTAAGTTATGCTCTTATTGTTTTAGATAAAACTGAAGGTTTACTAATTACCTTTCATGATATAACCCTCACCCGTGCCTTTGTCTTATAAATATAGTTCATCACCCAGGCCAACAAACTACCTTTCTTTAATTTTTGTTTCAGTTATGACCAGGTATATAAAACCACCACCACAACAAAATTTTGTCTATTCTGGGTATTTTAAATGGAAAACTTGGAATTTTCCACCACCAAATCTTGATTTATCTCATTTTATGAGCCCACTTATTGTTCATGAGATCAGCATTATACAAAGCACAGCTAAGTTAACATCTCTCAAACAAATGCCTTTCAATTTTTCTGGCTCAACTTAATTATACATGTCTAGACCTTAAACATTGCCAGGAGAACCCTCTCTTTAGAACTTACTCCATATAATCTTCGATTGTATTTGCATTTGCACCTTCGCTAAAGAAAACAGAGTCTCTGAGGTAGAGAGGAGGCTTCATCCACCCCCTTCTTCAAGGTATTATGCATATAGAAAGCTCAATATTACCATTGCTCTTGGGTCTAAGCAAATAAAAAATGAAATTCATTTTATAGTAAAGAAAACTAATGTTTACCAAGCAAATGTTAAGTACGGATACTACTGATATATATAATACCAATATAATGATATATATAATTTTCTGTCACAGTAGGAGTTTCTTTTCCTTCTTTATTTTTGGACAATGTAAATGATTCTTTTGGAATTTACATTGGTATGGATTAACCATTAATTATTTCCTTCCAATTCAACCCTTTCTTTGGTTCTCCACTGACTATTCCCTTACTACACACTAGTTGAGATAAAATAAGAGCGTTCACCCCTTTGTCAAAAAGGTCCCTGGATTTCACTTCTACTTTGGCAGGTGGGGTTTGGGAGGCTTTTCCACAAATGAGACTGTCTTTTATGCAGTTCCCATTGCTTTCTAAAATGTACATATCTGCCACAAAACATGTTGTCTCAACAAAGAGGACAAAATGAAGGGTGAATTCTCTGAGATATGTCAATTTCACAGGCCTGCTCTGAACATTCAGGATCCATCACAATCAACCAAACTGAATTTCAAAGCAGGAACCAGATACATATAAAACAGGAGATCGTGAAACAAAAGGGATTGTGAAACTCAAGTGATTATCCTCTCACTGTTAGCTGAAATTTCTTCTGATAAGACAAGAAAAGTGAGTACACGATCCTTTAGGTGAGAAATTTGCACAAAGCCAAGAGAGCAGGATCTCAGGAAGGCTGCCTTCCCTGGAGGAAGTAACTATTGGGAACTGTGTGAGAACCTTCCTCAGGTCCTGATTCTTCCCAATAAGATTTTTCATATGTGTTTTAAATCATTGCCATTGGTCTCTTTAACATTAAGACAAAGTTTATGTAAAATAATTCTAGTCTAGTGAAAGTTGATGCTTTCCACCGAAAACTGCTAGAACAAAGGACATGTAGGGCCCAGAGAGGCATTAGAATTTCTATCTCTTTATGACAAGGATGTCCCAGCGGGAGTTAATATATGACAGGATCCAGAAAGATAAAAAGTGTGCAGTTACATGGATTTAAGGCAAAAAACACTAGCGTATTTTCTGTTTTATAAACTCTGGGGTCATGTCACTTTAATAATAACTTTTCCTTCTGAAAGCATTGATTCAGATGGGAATATTAATTCATTTGACCAGATGTGTGACAATGTCACTCTGAAAGGTGGTTCAAGTATGCTGATCTGACTTCCACCATCACTAAAACTGCCATGCTAATATCGTATGTCTGCATTAGTGGCTGTCCAATGGGACCTTGGTAATTGTAAATCACACAAAAATAAGGACTGCAGAGCTAGAGAAAAAATTCAGATCCCATGTGAAGTCTCAGGACAACAGGTTATATAACTGCAGCTCACAGAGATTTAACTCTAGACATCAGAGCTATCAATTCAGGCCTTAGTAACCTAATTCTGCTCATAAAGATCTGTTTTAATGAATAAATTGGTATTAAACATCATTGCACTAGTCATCGGATAAACATAATACATGACTGAGATCAGTAGGCTTTTGGAGTTTAAAAACTCAAGTGACAATACATGCTGGAGGGGTGTGGAAAAAGGAGAAACAACTCCACGGCTGGTGGGAATGTACAACCACTTTGGAAATCAATCTGTCACTTTCTCAGAAAATTAGGAATAGTGCTACCTCAAGACCCAGCTACACCCCTCCTAAGCATATATCCAAAATATGCTCAAGAATACAAGGACATTTGCTCAACCATGTTCGTAGCAGCTTTATTCATAATTTCCAAAATCTGGAAACAACCCAGATGTCCCTCAACCTAGGAACAGATACAGAAATTGTACATTTATGCAATGGAACGCTACTCAACAATTAAGCAAGGAAATCAGGAAATTTGCAGGGAAATTATTAGAACTAGAAAAGATCATCCTGAATGAGGTATCCCAGAGGCAGAAAGACACACATGATATATACTCCCTTATAAATGGATATTAGATACATAATATAGAAAAACATACTAAAGTCTGTATACCTAAAGAAGCTAACCAAGAAGAAGGACCCTAGGTAAGATGCTCAATCCTCATTCAGAATGGCAATTGGGATACACATCATAAGAGGGAAAGAACAGAGAACAGGACAGAAGCCTACCACAGGGCCTCTGAAAGACTCTACCCAGCAGGAAATTAAAACAGATGCTGAGATTCATAGCCAAACTTTGGGCAGAGTGCAGGAAATCCTATGAACAAAAGGAGAGATAGAAATACCTGGAAGGTACAGGAGCTCCACAGGAGACCGAAAGAACCAAAAAATCTGGGCCCAGGGGTCTTTTCTGAGACTGATACTCCAACCAAGGACCATGTATGAAGATAACCTAGAACCCCTGCACAGATGTAGCCCTTGGCAGCTCAGTGTCCAAGTGGATTCCCTAGTAATGGGAACAGGGACTGTCTCTGACATGAATTCAGTGTCTGGCTCTTTGACAATGTCCCCCTGAAGGGGTAGGGGCAGCTTAACCAGGCCACAGAGGAAGAGAATACAGCCAGTCCTGATGAGACCTCATAGGCCAAGGTCAGATGGGAGGGGAAGAGGACTGTCCCTATCAGTGGACTGGGGTAGGGAAATGGGAGATGAGAGAGGGAGGATAGGATTGAGAGGGGATGAAAGAGGGGGCTACAACTGGAATACAAAGTGAATAAATTATAATAAATTATTTTTTAATGAAAAAAATAACTGTCCTCAGTTTCTCTCTTTTCAAATGTCATTTTCACATATGTAGTCAGTGCAATTGTTATAGAAATAATAATTCATTATTATTGTCTCTACATTTATACTGTGTGTTGTGGCTTTTTTAAAATAATGAATACCCATCATAAATATGAAAATAGTTGATAGTCATAGAGAATAGTTTACTGTATTAAAATACTCATTTGCCTCAGCCCTCCATCCCTCCTATTCCAGCACCAAAATTTGAGTAACAGTTGATCTTGTTAATCTGTCAAAAGTTTTACAGTCTCATATACAGTTAGCTGGAATCCTTCAATTGGAAGCCCTTCCAGATATGCTTCTATCTATAGTAAGCATTAATCCCTCACATGTCTGTCAGCAGCTTGATATGAAAATTAATTAGGTTTTGGATTTTTGATTTGTTTGTTTGGTTGGTTAGTTTGTTTTGCTGGATAATTAGATCACCATAAGAGTGTACCACACTTCTCTTTTCCTTTTACCTTGGTAAAACTATATTTCAGATTACTTTAGTCTGGAGCAATTATAAGTAAGGTTGTTCCATATTGTCAAGTGTAATGTTTGTGTACATTTTCAGTTCCAGTATTACTTGGTTTGAGTGTGATGCAGAGACTTACAAGGCTATACTCAAACTGTCAAACTGTTCTAAAGTTGATGTACTATTTGTGTTTCTTCAGACAAGAAGAAACTTCCTGGGTCAACACCATCATATTACCCATCCAGGTAGTTGTATCATACCATATAAGCATATTAATAATATTGAGATTCTCATCTATTATTTTTAACAATCAATTTATCAATTATCTATTCCTATAACAACATTTCATTAATAACCACATAATAAATATAAATGTGGTATTCTGTTTTTTCAATTTATTTACCACATGCTCTAGTATCTGAGTCAGACATTAAAGGTAGCAGTTGATTGAAATAGTCCATTCTTTTCTTCTTCTGGTGGTCAATATTTTATAGGGAGAAGAGAAGTTTAAGCAGAGCTGAGTTGATCAGCAAAGCAAGGTGCAATGTAAGTCCGAAAGAGCTCTATCTAATGTTCCCGTAATATGAGCGGAGAACATTGTAAAGTAAGGAATTCTAGAATTCCATACCAGCTGTTGGAAGAGGAATGTAGCCTTGGGCTGTTCAGTTCTGTATATGACAGAAATCTCATGTCCAGAAGGGCTATCCTTTTAAATATGTTTCCAGAGATATTAATGGACAGGTCTCCAAAGGCTGCTATCACAAGAGCTGTGTGATATGAAAAAGCATGTTTGCTCAGCCTTGAAGTGTTTGCTTATCTAATCCAATTCCTCAGTAACGTAAGATTATTTTTTTACATTTGTCATAAAACTTCACAGTGTGTACAAAATACAAGTAGCAATGACATAGATTTTAAAAATATCCTGTCATGTTGTGAGATGTATCTTGTGTGTATTTCTGTCTTAAGCTATTTAATTGCATGATGGCTACATAAAATATGAATGAATCAACAATTAAGTAATGATCTCACAACAATAAATTATCATTATGAATGTTTTAGTTTATGGTATTTTATGTTTGCATGCACGTATAGATGTAAGCATTAACAAAATTGATCACTCAACACTAGTTCATTTCATTAAGTGGAGCTTTCAACTTCATTTTAAATGGCTTCTCAGTAATCAATCTTCAAAATGCACAAGGAATGATTTATTTACCAGTTACCCCTTGAAGGTTAGTTCAGGCACTTCAACTTTTTCATATTATAAATAAACGTTATACGGAATTATGGTACAAAATTTTTGGGAGATCAATTCCATTATTTTCCTTGGATAATTGTCTAAATGCATAATAGGTTTATGCATTTAAATTCTTAGAGCAAAATATATGTACCTACTTAATAAGACTTTAATAAATGTTGGTAAATAATTAAAAAAAACAATAATGTTAGTTTGTATAACTATGTACAAATGTGTTGCATACAAGCCATAGAATTCTTCAAAGGAAAATATGGTTTTAATTTTATATCTCTGTGGTATGTTTTAATCTTTCTTGATATTAGAAGTATGGGATGTCACTGAAGCATCAACCAAGGACCATGCATGAACTGGACCTATGCCCCCTACCAAGATGTAGCCCATAGACAGCTTAGGCCTTATGCGAGTCCTCTGGTAAGTAAAGTGGGATTGCATCAGAAATGGACTCACTTGCCAGCTTTTTGTTCACTTTCTCCTGGAGGGACTGTTTTGCCAGGCCACAGCGAAAGAGGATATGCTCAGTCCTGATGCAACTTGATGAACTGGGCTGAATGGGAAAGGAAGCTCCCCTTTTCTGAGTAAAAGGGGAGAGGGTAAGGAGAAGGGAAGGTAAGATTGAGGGGAGCAGGGATGGGTTTACAACAAGGATGTGAAGTGAATTAAAAGAAATAAAAATAAAATATGTAAATTTAATATAAAGGTAAAAAAATGTATCAAATGTCAGTGGTCTTTAATTTGTTGCAAAACTCCTTGGTTAGAGTATTATCACTTACCCATTCATTCTCTTGAGAGAAAGCAATGAATTTAGATTACCATTGCCCACATCTGAAACGCCTCATGGTCTGGTTAGAGCATAGGTTACCCGACTATGTTTGTCGGGTCTCTTCACCACTTCATATTGCAATTGGAAAATTCCTCAATCCTACATGGATTCCAGCTCTTCTATCTGTTCCAGGGGTGAGCCTCTCTTGCTCATGTTACCCTTTCTGAAACACTATCTTTGAGGTAATGACCTGAGAGACAGGTCCACTCCTGTCTAAGACCCCAGCTTTCACATAATGCATCATGTGACTGAATTTATCCTTTTAGTATATATTACAATACTTTTAGTTCGGGATTCCTTCTATAATAAAAGCAATAAGCTCTCAATCTTTCTGTATTAAATTAGATATTCATACTCTTTATTGCTACTAACTTTAGCTCCCCATTTTAAGAATTTTAACACTGATGTAACAGTAACTCTTTCCATGATCTTTCTCTGAAATATTTATAAGTCATTTGTCATAATTTCTATGTGCATACAATTATCTTAACTTTTGCTTGTCAATATGTTTAGCTCTCATTTTTTTAGGGGATGGGGTCTGACTGTAGAGTCCTGTTTGTTGTCTTTTGCTAACAATTACATTGTAGAACACAATGTGCTTCTTGTTTCTCGTGAATCATTATAGTGGCACTTTTTATGAACATGCTGACAATTGGTAAATCATATTGATACAGAATAGACTAACAGTTCTTAGTTTTCTCCAAACAACCCCGTTGTTCCAATAGGTTGTTCTCGACCCATTCTTTACCAATTATTGAAATTGTTTCTGATAACATTCTAAATTCAAAAACATAATTTACTCTCTTATGTTTTCAGCACTGTTGAATAATTTTTTTCCTATTTCTTTCTGTACTTTTATCAAGTGTTTGTTAACTGTTGAAGTTTGAATAACTTTGTATACAAGACACTCTACAAGTTTTCTATGTATTTTTGCGATGTTCACTTTCCCACATAAGCTTGAGAATATTTTCCTCAAAGTTGTGTCAAACCCCTGTTGACATTTAAAATTCAGAGTTTTCAAGTGTTATCAGTTGGAATTGAAAAATTTGTATATTAATTTGTCTTACTTAATTTCATATTATAAATCTATTATTCATATCACACAATATAACTTAAGTATTTCTACTCAAATTCTCTTTATATTTAAATTATGTCATTCCTCAACTTTATATTATTTTATTTTTAATTATTCAAATTTTAATTTCTGCTGCATATTAAAACTAATAGTATACAACTGCTATACTTTAATGAAGGAAATATTACTTTTGCTTCAAAAGCCAGTAATTTTATTATTCTTACTTGTTAAAACAAATTATGTTTATTAGAAATGAATTGATTTTTTAATTTCTAAATGACAAAGATAATATTTTTTTACCTGTAAGATTTATGATACATTTCTTTTTTTTTAATAATCTGTCTGAAACTTTTAGGAAAACGTGTATAAAAACAGATGATAGTTGACATTTCTTGTATTTGTTACCTCAGCCTTATATTACCTCGCTTTAATGAATAATTTCCTCACAGGAAGAGGAAGGAACACTTTGTTACTGATTCACATTTAGATCATCCATAAAATATGGAAGAGATGGACATTTTTGCAGACTGGGAAGCTCTTTGCTCTTTAGGTTTCTATATTTGTCACCCTCTGCTTTTGAGCAAGTTCCTCTTCTACCACCTTGCAGCATGTGTCACCATTCTTCTGTTTATTTATGCTGTTTGTATTCACATTCAATAATTCTCCAGATCAAACTGTCTCATATTTAATGTAGGATGAAGAACATACACATTTGAAATCTGAATTAATGTTTAATTTATTTTTGACCAGTACAAAAATACCTAAAAATGATCCACACTAAGGCGGTGCCATGTCATGCTCCAATACATGCTCACAATGTATAATGTTTGAAGAGGTCAAACATATCTCTGTCTTTCAGGTGTTTATCATTTCCATAAAGTGAAAATTTTCAAAATCTCTCTGCTCTATATTTTATTAATATATACCATGTAATTGTTTATTGCCACTCCACTGTGCAATAGAAAGCCAAAACTTTTTCCTCACAGCTGCTTGTTGAGATCCTTTCTCCTTCCCTCATACTCCCAGCTTCTAGGGAGCATTTTTAATGCCCTCAACATTTATGCAATCAACTTAACACCTTTCTATAATTCACATATGATACTTTATGTTGTTGAGCCTGGTTTAAATTTTACATGAGTTCTGTGAAGTTATTATCTGATATATTTCTCTGAAGTCTAGCCATCAGGCAAATGGATGAAGATTATATCAACCAATGCAACGTGAAGATCCATGGCCGTCCTGAGTGAAACACAACTTTAAAAGGAAGTGCATTGGTTCACTCCAACATACATAAGCATGCATGACTTTAAATGCAAATTCATGAGTTCTCTCTGGGATATGCAATCACAGTAGGAATACATTTCAAGAAATGCATCGTTGTGTATTTTTGCCTTTATATGAATATCATAGAGTGTACTTAGAAAATTTTCTACAGCATGGATAATGTACAAAAATAACATATTATAAAACATCATCTTTTTGGTGTTTTCTTGACTGAAATGTTATTATTATCATTGAAAATCCCAATTCATAGTTTTATCTAAACTGATAAATTTTATTTTTCTATAATTTTTCTCCAGACTTGAGAAAGAATGTATAAGGGGTCACTCTTTTGAATCATCAACATAGCTTTTGAATGTATTTTCCAGCCTTTCTGTTTCTTTGTAATATTTGATTGTATATCAGAGTTTTCTTTTGCATTTTCTGAATCAGAAAAAATTAGAAATTTAAAAATAATGGACAAAATCTTGGAAAGACAGCTCAGTATTTACGAGTATGAATAACTATTTCAGAGACCCAGGTTCTATCCCCAGCACACGTGACTCACAACCATCCATAGCTCCACTTCTATGGGACCTGAAACACTGCTCTGACTATCATGGTCACTAGATACATGCATGGTGCACATATACATGTGACAAAACATTCATAATCATAAAATGAAACAAACCTAAAACATTTTTTTAAATTAGGATATAAAGAATAAGTGTATAGCTCATTAAGGAACTAATAAAAGAGAAATGAAAAAAGAAAAGGAAAGAAGAACAAAGGAAGGATAGCTTCTAGTTCATGGTCTCATTTTTTTTTTCCTTTTGAGCAGGACTGAAGTACAATTAGACAGCTGTTGGTTTCCACCAAGATATAAGTGCCCCTACAGCACCTTTAGAGATAGCTTGCTGTGCTGGCCATTGTTGTTGTTTGTGTGTCACAGCAGGGTAGGGCTTGCGTAGCACCTTCTGATGCTATGAGAACTGGTCCTCTGGAAGGAGGCTTTCAGGTCAGTTTCAGTTCCAAGCACTGTATCTTAACTGTGTGATATGGCGTCTTCAGCCAAAAAAAAAAAAAAAAAAAAAAAGAAATCAAGGGCACCAGCAATAGCTTAGGTTATTTTACGAGTCTCTTGGATGCCCAGACCAACAACCCAAAAGAGGTATCTCATGATTGGTAGTGGGTTTTCTGTTAGATGGTCTATGGCTCTTGTGGGAAGCATTGTCATATTGTTATCCCAAGTAACATAAATATATATATATGTATAAATTTTAAGAAAATATTAAATATTATAATATGACGGTATGGTTTTTGACCTATCCTTAGTGTTATTTGTCCCTTCTCCCTCCCTTCTGTATAGATAACTCCTAACTAAAGATTATATCTTATCAATTTTATAAAAAATCTGTGGCAAAATAGTGTTTCTACATAGAATAAATGTGCATTTGTTACTGTATATTCCTCAGCACAGGGCTCAATATATACAAACCATTGGACATGGCTACAAATTTGCATATTTTTGTTCATCATCTTATTCTTAATTAGTAGTAGAGCAGTGTCTGTGGCACTTTTTTGTTGGTAGAGATAAAAACATCTTCTTTCTGTATAGTGTTCTTAGAAGGCGGCAATTGTACTGCAAATATTTTTTGCTTATTTTTCTATTGCGAGAACGAATAAGCACTATTAGATGCTTATAAAATGTGTGGTTGGAGTAGTGAGAAACTATCAAGAAAGTCAAATCAGTGCAGATATTAAAAGTAGTTAAACATAACCTGCTGTCTGAGAGCATTAACTAGGAAACTCCACCAATTTTTTTTTTTATTTAACAATAAACAAGAATGCTTATTCTTAAGATTTCATATTCTTTTGTATTTGACCTAACCTTAACTATGACCTGGCATGGTAGAAAGATGAGTAATAATTATTTTCTACTTGGTCCTCACAGAAGACTATCTGTTCCCTGCTGCTTGAGGTTTCGGGCAAGATCTTTCTTACTGCAAAATTCTGCCTCTTTTTTTTTTTTTTTTTTTTTTTTTTTTTTTTTTTTTTTTTTTTTTTTTTTTTTTTTTTGTTTTTTTTTTTTTTTTTTTTTTTTTTTTTTTTTTCTCTTCACCTACTATGTTTTATCCAATATGTTTTCATTATTCATGAAACATTTTACTTAGTATTTTTAGATATTCTTGAGGGTCTAGAATGGGGATTTTTGGAGGTTCTTGGAACACTAGGTACCCCAAGATTCTTGAATATATAGTTGTATTGGATCAATACAGTAATATGAATGGGGACCAGAGTGATGGCTCAGAGCATCAATGTGCAAGCAGGATGTCTGGAGTTCCGATCCCTGCACTCACTTGCATAACAAACGAGGCATCATGTCTACATCTATACCTGTAGCTTCGTGGATGCAATATTGGGAAGAATACAGGGGCTTATTGGCTACTAACCAATAGTAGCCGAAAGACACAAGCCTTAGGTTTAGTGAGAAAACATGCCTTAAAGACATAAATTATAGAGTGAAAGAGGGAGATACCCAAAACCCTCCTCTATTCTTTCTGAGCAAAACACACACACACACACACACACACACACACACACACACACACACGCACACGCACACGCACACGCACACGCACATGCACACATGCACGTACACCTCTGTTAGTCTAGCCAGTTCTACAGATTAACTGGAAATCAGGACTCTAGGGATTTATGCTTGAGGTTTGTCATCCAACCAAGCATATTGCACCTGGATTTGATTTGCTAGGCATGGGAAATACATTGATCAAGGCACTCAAGAAAGTAGATGATGTTCCTGAAAAAAAAAAATGAGGGAATAGTCACAAGATGCTGCTTAATGAAGAGCACCATAAGTTCTGAGATGATGTGGGGAATGCTACCGCACAAATCATTTGTTCTTCTTTTTTTTTGCCCTTAGAGGTGGGTTTGGGATGGAGTACACCGACATCGTGTTTTCTATTCTTAATCATGTGTGTGCCTACTTCTACCAACCAGTGTGCTATCTCAAAGCTTCAGTATCTCCAACGAACAGATTCAATAGCCTGCAATATATGATGAAGGAACATAATGAAGGTTTTGTGGGTGCAGCTTTCCGTATACAGGATACAGTTTCCCACACACACAGGACACTATCTGACAGCCCATGTCTCAGCCTTTGACTTACAGTCCTCCTATTTCTTCTTCTGTGATGTGCCTTGAGCTCTATTCTATTGCATTATATTTATATCAGTTCTGACTGCATACCCCTCAGTCA
This sequence comes from Rhombomys opimus, assembly GCA_010120015.1. Taxonomy (NCBI): domain Eukaryota; kingdom Metazoa; phylum Chordata; class Mammalia; order Rodentia; family Muridae; genus Rhombomys; species Rhombomys opimus. The sequence goes on from REGO01000016.1 coordinate 854,128, forward strand.
GTTGTTCTTCACATTTCGACCAGTTGCAGATTACTGAATATGACATCAGTTGTTGTACCAATGTGGATGTGGGAAACCTTGCAATGTCATGACAAACAGATAGAAAAACTACTAAGAAACATAGATTAGGTTTTTCTTTACGGTTAAGCCCACTGGAAGATAATTCAACCCCAGTAGTCATTTTCAATACATACAAACACACACAAATTATTTCAGAAAGTTTTATATGTATATTTGTGTATTAACAAACTGTGTATGTGTGTTTACAGGAACTCAATGGCTGGCTCTTTGACCTCTCCACCCCCCAAGGGAGGAGCAGTCCTGTTAGGCCACAGAGGAGGACTTTGCAGCCAGTCCTGAAGATACCTGATAAAACAGGATCAGATGAATGGGGAGGAGGTCCCCCCCTATCAGTGGACATGGAAAGGGGCAGGGTGGAGATGAGGGAAGGAGGGTGGGATTATGAGGGAATGAGGGAGCGGGATACAGCTGGGATACAGAGTTAATGAAATGTAACTGATAAGAAAAAAATAAAATTAAAAAAACAACAATAATTAAAGAAGAGATTATAAATTTGAGGGGGCATGGTAGGCATTAGTGAGGGGAGAGGCAGACTCCAGTGATGTAAATATGATATCCAATTACCAAAAATAATTTTTAAATATGTAAAAATAAAATAAAACTATAAAAATAAAAACAAAATAATGAATATTCATTTTTAATTTTTCATAACTCAGGATGAGAGATGTGGTCAGGAAAGTCATGCCCTACCTCATTCTGAGAGTGGTGTGTGGACATAATAGAAACATTTAAAGAATGTCACTAAATCATTACACTTTGGCTCTCTTTTACGTCTTTCACTTTCACTAACAATATTTTTTCTTCCCATTTTTAATTTTAATTTTAATCAATTACACTTTATTCACTTGTATCCCCACCTGACCTCCTCCCTCCTCCCCTCCTAGTCTTCCCCTCCTCCCCCTTCTCTATACATGCCCCTCCTCAAGTCCACTGATAGGGGAGGTCTCTCCTTACTTCTGATCTTATTCTATCAGGTCTCATCAGGAGTGGCTGTATTGTCTTCCTCTGAGGCCTGGTAAGGTTTCTCCCCTACCCTGCAGGGTATCAAAGCAGATACTGAGACTTATGGCCAACCTTTGGGCAGAGTGCAGGCCATTTCATGAAAGAAGTGGGAAATAATAAGACATGGAGAGGACAGGAGCTCCACAAGGAGAGCAACAAAATAAAAAAAAAAAAAAAACTTGGCACAGGTCTTTTCTGAGACTGATACTCCAACCAAAGACCATTCATGCAGATAAACTAGAACCCCTGCACAGATGTTGCCCATAGCAGTTCAGTGTCCAAGTGGGTGCCATAGTAATAGGAGCATGTCTCTGACATGATCTGATTGGCCTGCTCTTTGACCTAACAATATTTTGAAGCTCTGTTATTGGTAAGACGGAACTCTGAAGTGATAAGAATTGGACAAAACTGCCTAAGTTTCTGTTCAACACTAAGTGGTCATATCTACATTGAAAGAATGAGAATGTGTGTATTTCAGTGTATGTGAGTTAAAGTAACTCCTTTCTCATGAGTAGAATTTTGGCTTAAATGATTATTCTCTAAAGAAACAGATACTGTAAGACTGTAGCTGCCTTAATGGGTGTATTATCTTGTTATCTTGTTTATTCTGAGGGAAGGCAAAAGCCACGACTCCTGTATGGAAGGTCCCATCTGAGTGAACTCAGAAACATGTCTTTGGAAGCTTTCTACTAACCAGTTGAATGGGCTTGGAATTTCTTGCACTGCTTACCAACTGATCCAGAAGTAGATCATGTACCACTGGGTGCTTGTGATGATTTCAACTGGGGTGCATAGCTGAATTACAGATTTATGAGAGAAAAAAAAATCAAAGCAACCCTGACAACCACTGCCTAGGTCCAAATCACAGACAATGTAAATTAATAAACAGTTTTAGTCTCAGTGGCTGAGTTTGGGAGAATTTGTAGCACAAAAATAACTAAGACAAAATTCAATATTGCCCAGAGACCTTTTTGGTAGCACCAAAGTAGAAATAACAGCATGTGTCATTTTTTCCAAACACTTTACAAATTTCAAGAATGTCAATATTATGCAAAACCTCACTAACGAATCTATATCAACAGTTTGCAGTCAAAGAAATTCACCCATAAAATATAAAGATAAGTGGTGTGACATATAAATCATGGCATAATTTACTATTTTAGGTTTACCATGGAATATTGTTTAGATGTTGTGATGATAATGGAATTAAAGGACAAGCATAGATGACAGATTTATTCAGGAAATTAAACATTCTGTCTTTAGAATAGTTGATTTATTGAGCAGCTGGAAATGAGTATTGAGGAAAAGTAGAGATAATGAAGATATTCAAATTTTGATTGCAGGTACCTAGAAAATGTCTTTCAGAAAGCCTTCTAGGTAATTATTGCAAAACTAACAGAAACAAAATAAGAAAGAAAATACAGCAGGCTCTATTTCTGTTTCTGCTCAGATATTTTGTTTTCCTTTATTAATTCCTCCTTTTCTATTTGTACCAGCCAACAGAAGCAAAAAATCTGGGCCCAGGGGTCCTTGCAAAGACTGATACTCCAACCAAGGACTATGCATGGAGATAACCTAGTCCCCTTGCTCAGAGATAGTCCATGGCTGCACAGGCTCCAAGTTGGTGCTCTAGTATGGTGCCTTAGTAAGGGGAGCAGGGGCTGTCTCTGACATGAACTCAGTGGCTGGCTCTTTCATCACCTCCTCCTGGGGGATGGTACAGGTGTTCCAGGCCACAGAGGAAGATTATGCAGCCAGTCCTGATGAGACCTGATAGGCTAGGGTCAGATGGAAGGGACTATAAGTAGACTGAGGAAGGGTATGGGAGGAGAAGAGGAAGGGAGAGAGAGTGAGATTGGGATATGATGAGGGAGGGGGCTACAGCTGGGATACAAAGTGAATAAATTGTAATAATAAAAAAAAATAAATTAAAAAAAAAGAAACCTGGCACTTCAGTCTTGCTTTTCTGGATGTTCACATAGATGCTCCTTTTAGAACACAGTTGTTCTTAAGTGCATCCCATGTCTGTTAACAGAGCAACTGGTCCGCACTGAGGCACAACATGTCTACACATTAAACAGAAATGACAGCTGGCCTCTGATGGATGCAGGTAAACCCAAATTCTGAAGAAACTTTATCATCTAATTAAAGGTGTCTACCCCTGCTGCATAGTGCCTCAATTGGAGAGTTCACTAATTTAACTCAAAGCAGAGATTTCAGGGCTTCCTAGAAAACTGCTGCTTTAATCCAAGTATATAAAAATTGAGGAAGGAGAGGAGGACCTCCCCTATCAGTGGACTTGGGAGGGGCAAGTGAGAAGAAGGGGGAGGGAGGGTAGGGCTGGGAGGGGAGGAGGGAGGGCCTTATGGGGGGTACAAAGTGAATAAACTGTAATTAATAAAAAATAAAATATAAAAAAATATAAAAAAGAATGAAAAAAATTGAAAAAAAACAAACATTGAGTATCTGCACCCTGGCTTTGTTATATTATTTTATAATTCAAAACTTGTGAACAAAAAGAAGTGTCCCAAACCCTAAAATAATAGTATATTATAAATAATAATTATAATATTGTGCTTATACACACACACACACACACACACACATATATATACAGTGGTTAATCTTCATTGTTATAGGACATATCCTGAAACAAAGAAGGGAATCAACTGAATCAGAGGACAGTCTAATCTGAAGGCTTCATTGCCTTTGGACCAAAGCAGGTGACAGATATATCAGCAGATGCATCATCCATCAGTAATAGAAATAGAGGCTGAATACCAGGGCTGAGGTTACATGGATTATTCAACATCAGTGGTCATATTTAATATACACAGACAAACCAAATTATTTCAGAAAAGTATATATGTGTATTTGTATATGTGTGCACAAAATAACTGCATATATATATATATATATGTGACCATGTAACAATAATAATTGAATTTTAATTTGCAAGAGAGTTGGTGGACATGGAAGGCAATGATGAGGGGAGAGGTAGATTGTAATGATGAAATATATCACTAAAATATCTACTGTACAAATACATACAGTGAAAGACATCATTTTTACAGTGAAATATCAGTAAAATCCCTACTTTGAACTAAATTAGCTAACTATCTTATGAACTATACAGAAGAGGTAGACACCTTTGGATTAGACTGTCCTCAGATTCCACTGAGTCTGGTCTTTATAGCAGGATATTATGGTTAATCTTCATTATCAGCTTGTCAATTATATAGTATACTGTGTAATATATATGTTATAATATGTTATATTATATATTCTATTATTATTATTTCTATTTTTTTATTTTATTTTATTTATTTTATTTTATTATTTTATGTCTGGGATTGAGAGGTTCAGAAACTTAGAGTTAATTCCTGGGGCTGGGGCAAAATCACCAGACCACTTTTCTTCAGAGCAGAGGGGCAGCAACAGTCCCCAACCGAGATAAACCTCAGGGTGTGACTGGAGTCACATAGCCCCTAAGAAAGCCCACGGGATGTGCTAAACCACCCCCTCCCCCGCTACAGCCTAACTTGTAAGTAATAAGTAACAGACAGTACTAGAGGTCAGATGTCCCCCAGGTAGCAAGGCCTGACCATTTGCGGTCTTGGCACCTAAAAACAGACCAATTGTTTTAACGGTCAGCTTTCAGCTTTCCTAGATACGCTTTTACCCAATCCTGCAACGCCAAGGCTTGCACTTCTCTGTCTGCTTTTTTTTTTTTTTTTTTTTTTTTTTTTTTTTTTTTTTTTTTTTTTTTTTTTTTTTTTTTTTTTTCCTTTTATAAACCTTGTTCTCCTGGAGTGGGGATCTCTTTGTCTTTGTAAAGGGCGGTCACCTAGCTTGAGCTTGTAATAAAAGACTCTCGTGTGTTTTGCAATGGAATCAATTTCTGTCGGTCTTTTGGGGGCTTGTAAAATGAGTATTTTTTGGAGGCCCCAGCGATATTGTGGGGCCCCCACAAGACTCTAGGACTCTGATCCGGAGGGTCTTATACTGGCTGGTAAGTGTCTGTGTCTTGTTTTTGTCTCTATCCCACCAGTCTCTGTCTTTGTGCTTTGTGCAGTGTGCAGTGTTCATGTTGGCACCTATCTTCTGTATTCTCTTTTGCCTTGGGGTATCGGTATGAGCCACTAGATGTGATTTAGACAGACATGTTAAAAAAATCACAATCTTAAAGTAGGAGAGATAACCCCAGCTTCATCAGTTTCAAGGGGTGGTCCAGAACCACCTACCACTCTGAGGCTTCTGTGGCAGAGAAATCAGAGCCAGAATCTGAAGGTCTATGAGTCTGGTCTCAATTGCAATGCGACCACACAGCCACCAAGTCTGTGTCTGCCTTTCTGTTCTACAAGAAATCCTTCTGGGATGGATACAGCACCTTCTCCAGGAAGGAACTCAGGGCCATTCAGAAGGAATTTTTGATAGAAGAAGCAAGACCCCAATGTCTCCTCCACTCCCTGTGCTGTTTTCACCTTTCCCATCATGAACAGGAGCTTGCAAGCACTGGTTACATTTCTGTTTTCAGAGTTGGAGAAGATATTTTATCCATTTTTGTCTTTTTGTTGTGTTTCTTATATTTGTGAGTCTTTGTGTATATTGGGCCACGACAGACACTATGGGACAGACAACTTCCCACCCCCTTGACTTGGTCCTAATCCACTTCAAAAAGGTTAAAGTAAGAGCTTGCAATCTCTCTGTATATGAAAAAAAAAAAGGAATAATGATTACTTACTGCAGCTTGGAGTAGCCAACTTTCAATTTAATGGCCACCAGAGGACATTTTCCATCTTCCCACTGTTGTGGCAGAAGAGGATAAGGTGTTTCAGAAGCCACAGGGAACCCTGTCAATGTTCCTTATATGGTAGTCTTGAAGGATTTGGTGATGAATCCCCCACCCTGAATCAAAGCTCTTCTTTCCTTGCTAACAATCCTCCTCTTACAGAGATTCCTTTGACTACAAATACAGATGTGGGTCTTCTACCCCAGGGTCTACCAGGACCATCACCAGCACAGGCATCTGTGCCTGTGCCCCCTCCATGGCTCACCCTGGACCTATCAGATGGTCTGGCCCACGGCACCTGGAGCCAGCACATGGCTTCCCCATTTGTGGAGGCAGATTCCACAATTCTGCCTCTGTGTACCACTGGGCCAGAGGATGACCACGGCAACCAACCCCACCATTATTGGCCATTCACCACGGCTGACATTTACAATTGGAGAACCCAAAATGCTAAATTTTCCAAAAATCTGAGGGACATAGCCTCAGTAACTGACCTCTTTGAGGCTATGCTTTTTACTCATCAGCCCACTTGGGATGACTGCCAACAGCTTTTGCAAGTTCTTTTCACCACAGAAGAAAGGGAACATATCCTCCTAGAGGCCTGGAAAAATGTTCCAGGAAATACTTGTATTTCAACTCAGAACCCAGCTGATATTGATATTGGATTTCCTTTTACCACACCTACCTGGGATTACAATATGGCTTAAGGTAAGAGACACCACCTTGTCTACCCCTAGGTTCTGTTGGCAGGTCTCAAAGCAGCTGCAAGGTGGCCCACTAATTTGGCCAAGGTCTACAATGTTAGACAGGGAGAAAATGAAAAGCCAGTGGCCTTTCAAGAGAGGATTATGGAAGATTATAGATATCATACTCCTTATGACCCTGAGCATTCTCATCAGAAGTCATCTGTAGTCCTGGCTTTTATTAATCAGGCAGCATCAGATATTAAGAAAAAGTTACAGAAACAGGAAAGATTAGGAGAAGAGTCCCTACAGATTGCCGAAAAAGTGTCTAAGAATAGGAAAAGTTCAGAAGCTAAGCAAATTAGGGCTGAGAAAAGGCAGAATAGGGACTTGACCAAAGTACTCCTGGCTGCCACTGCCTTTGTTCCAAGAAAGAGAAGACAACAACTCCAGCTAGCATCAGGAAGAAGGGAGCTGGAGGAATGCAACAGACCACCATTAGGTAAGAACCAATGTACCTATTGTAAAGAAGAGGGACACTAGATAAAAGATAGTCCCAAGAAAAAGCCATGAACTAAGGTTATGTTTGTGGAGAAGGAGAAGGACTGAGGGGGTCAGGGTTCAGATCCCTTTCCCAAACCCAGGGTAACCCTAAAAGTAGGGGAGACCCTTGGACTTTCTAGTAGATACTGGAGCCTAACATTCAGTGCTCCTAAAGGCTAGGGGACCACTATATTCAAAGAAATCATGGGTTCAAGGGGCCACTGGCATTAAACTATATTCATGGACTACCCAAAGAACCGTGGACTTAGGAAAGGGATGGGTAACCCATTCATTCAAGATCATCTCAGAATGCCCTCATCTACTTTTGGGGTAGGACCTATTGACCAAAATTAGGGCCCAGATATATTTTGGATCTGAAGGAACCCAACGACTAGATGATAAAGGAAAGCCTATCCAAGTCCTAACAGTCAACCTGGTCTTAGAATCTAAATACAAATTGTATGAACAGCCCCTTGGTCATGAGAAAAATCTGTATCATTGGTTGGAGGAATTTCCTCAGGCTTAGGCAGAAACAGCGGGAATAGGACTAGCCAAACATTGGCCACCCATATCTGTGTAACTCAAATAAGGGCAGATCCCACCTGGGTGTGACAACACCCTATGTTTCTGGAGGCAAAGAGGGGAATAACTCCTCATATATGTAAACTACTCAGCCTTGGTATCCTCAGGCCTTGCCAATCTGCTTGGCATACTCCCCTACTGCCTGTTAAAAAGCCTAACTCAAATGACTATTAGCCAGTTCAACATCTAAGGAAAGTCAATTGGGAGGTGATAGATACTCACCCCACTGTACCTAACCTGTACATGTTGCTGAGTTCCCTACCACCTAAAACAGTCTGGTACACTGTCCTAGACCTGAAGGACACATTCTTTGGCCTCTCCTTGGCACATAAAAGTCAAGAATACTTTGCTTTTGAATGGTGTGAGCCAGAGACAGGCAGCAGAGGACAGTTGACTTGGACGTGCCTACCTCAAGGATTTAAGAATTCACCCACCATCTTCAAGGAGACTCTGCATGAGACCTTGGGTGACTACTGAATTAACAACCTGGATGTTCCCCTTCTCCATGGTCTAGATGACCTCTTGGTGTCAACCAAAGACCAGGCAAGCTGCCTGGAAGGGATCCAGAGGCTTCTATAAGCCTTGGGAGACCTAGGGTAACAAGCCTCAGCCAAAAAGGCACAACTCAGCAGAACTGAAGTAATCTACCTTGGCTACATCCTAAAAGGAGGACAATTCTGGCTCTCCAAAGCCAAAAAAGAGACTATTCTCAGCATTACAGTCCCAAACAGTCACTGCCAGGTAAGAGAGTTCCCTAGGTTGGTGGGATTCTGCAAAATATGGATCCCAGATTTTGCAGAAATAGCTAAGCCCCTTTTTAAAGTCACAAAAGAAATTGAAATTTTTAATTGGACTTCAGAACAGCAACAAGCTTTTGACCAGTTGAAGCAGGCCCTACTGTTAGCATGAGTCTTGGGGTTGCCAAATATCACTAAGCCTTTTACCTGTACATGGATGAACAGAAAGGGATAACCAAAGGGGTAGTATGACTCAGACAATGGGGCCTTGGAAATGTATGGTGGCATACCTGTCCAAAATGTTGGACCCAGTAGAGACTGGATAGCCCCCTTGTCTGCGCATTATTGCAGCAACTGCACTACTGGTCAAGGACACCGATAAGCTGACATTGGGCCTGTATCTGATGGTGACCACTCCCCATGCCATTGAGGGGGTACTCAAACAACCACCCAATTGATTTTTGAACAAGCTCACATGACTCACACTATCAGGCCCTATTGATTAACCCTGGCCAAGTTGTTTTACAGCCCCCTGCCTCCTTGAATACAGCAACCCTCTCGCCAGACCCAGAAATGGAGCAGCCACTGCACCACTGTGAAGAGATCTTGACTCAGGTACACAGCACCAGACCTGACTTGAAGGACACCCCATTGGTGAATGCAGAGCACATTTGGTTCACAGACAGGAGCAGCTTCATCCATGAGCATCAAAGGAGAGCAGGTGTGGCAGTGACCACTGAGACTGAGCTAATTTGGGCTCAGTCTCTCCTCCAGATACTTGTGATCAAAAGGCTGAATTAATCACCTTAACCCAAGCCCTTACTCTGGATAAAGGACTAATGGTCAATATTTATAGGGACAATAGGTATGCATTTTTCACTGCCCATGTGCATGTGGCCATATACCAAAAAAGAGGGCTCTTGATGGCTGAAGGAAAAACTATTAAAAATAGAGAAAAAAAAAATTACAACTCTTTAAAGCCCCATGGCTTCCCAAGAATCCGGCTATTATTCATTGCCCTGGACACCAAAAAGGAACCACCAAAATAGCCAGAGGAAACAATCTGGCCGATAAGGTGGCCAAAGGCATTGCGCTGCAAGAAGTGGAAGCCACCATCTTAGCAATGCTGTTGCCAGAGCTGCCTAACCCAAATTTGCTGGAGGAACCTCAGTACACTGAAGAGGAATTAAAATAGGACAAAAATCAACCCATGAGTCAATATTTAAATGGTTGGTGGCACTCAACTGACAGTAAGTTAATCTTACCCAACTCCTTAGCTAGAGTCATTCTCAGAAAAATTCACAGCATCACTCACATGGAATCTAAGAGAATGGCAGGTGCTGCAAGACAATCTAAAGTGACTTTTAAAGACACGCATAAGACCATTGTGGCTAATTGTAAAGCCTGTTAGCTGACCAACACCATGAACAGGCCACAATACTTGGGATCATGCTTTAGAGGTAAGAGACCCAGAGCCTACTGGGAGGTTAATTATACAGAGATCAAGCCTGGAAGATATGAGTCCAAGTATCTACTAGTGTTTGTAGACACTTTTTCTGGATGTACTGAGGCCTTCCCCACCAAGGAAGAGACAGCTCAGGTAGTAGCCAAGAAATTATTGGAAGACATTTTACCCAAGTATGGCTTCCCCCATCTGATAGGGCCAGATAATAGGGCAGCTTTTGTGTCAAAGGTAAGTCAGAGTGTACCTAAATATACTGGGGCAAATTGGAAATTACATTGTGCTTACAGACCACAAAAGTTCAGGCCAGGTAGAAAGATGAATAGGATATTAAAAGAGACCTTAACTAAATAGTCCTTGGAGACTGGTGGTGAATTGGTGATGTTTCTCCCCTTTGCCTAGTATCTGGTTAGGAATTCTCCCTATCAATTGGGACTGTCTCCTTTTGATATTATGCATGGAATGCCAGCCCCTATTGTACCTAATTTTAAGCCTGATGCCATTGCTGAGATAGATGAGGAAGACTTGATCTTCTGTATCAGAGATACCCGATGGGCTCAAAAACATGTTTGACCTAAACTGTGTGCTCTCTATAAGACAGGCCCAGTCCCAGAACCCCACAAGTCTGGCCTTGAGACAGAAGCAGTTTAGACAAAGTACATTAGAGCCCAGGTGGATGAGACCGTACATCATCCTGCTGAGTACCCTGACTGCCATTAAAGTCGATGGTATTGCCACTTGGGTTCACTACTGTCATATTAGGTCAGCCAACCTTGTCTCAACCCAGGAAGACTGCCTGATTCCTGCTGCCCCAGAATGGAAAGCACACCTCAACCCAGACAACACCCTATGTGTCAAGCTATCCATCCAAAGCCTGGTCATCAGTCATCACCTTAGGTCTTCTAACAGTATGTACTATTGCCTGGAAGCCATATGTCCCTGTAAACAATACCTGGGTCCTATGGGATGAATATGGTTATGTCTTAGCCACAGCATCTCAGGCAGCTCCTCCCAAAACATGGTTTCCTGAATTGAGTTTTAATCTGGCACTCACCATGCCTTAGGATCCACTTTGCTGAGAAAGTGAAGGTACACTTTTAAATGTGTCCCTCCCCTGCTGATTCTCCCTAGCAGTGGGAAAATTATAGAACCTCAGCCGACTTTTATTGTGCAAAATGAATTTTCTGCTAGTCGGAAGTCGATTTCATCTGGACTTATCCAGTTCACTAGGGATCCCAAATATGATAATTGTCCATATACAATTAATAGAGATTTGCCCCTACATCCTATAACCCAACCCTGTAATCAGCTATTGCTTTCCTTCCCCAAAGAGGGAAAGAACTATCCAAACTGGTTGCAGGTGAAAAACTTTGGGCTGCGACAATGAAATGCAGGAAGACATAGGGGAATAATACACCTCAGGATGTTCCTTTCTGATATTACACCAAGGGCTACTGGCCCTAACCGTGTCTTGCAGACTCTCCCCTTAAGTCCAATTACTACCAAGGCTCCCCAGAGAACAGAAACTCCCAAACCTCCATTTGCTCCTGCCCCCAAAATTAACCAAATTATGAGGCCTACCCAGAAACTCCAGTCCAACCCTCTCTGGGAATTAATGTTAAACACTTATGTAGCCCTAAACGGGACTCACCCAAACCTCCCTAAATCCTCTTGGTTATGTTACGACTCATGATCCCCTTTTCGTGAGGCTGTGGAAGTCACTAAGAACTATACCCTTGCCACAGATATGACCACTATCAAATGGCAACCACCTCCACAAGCCACACGTACTCTCCAGCTAGTTTCCAGAAGTGGATCTTATGTGGGGACAGTGCCAGACACTCATCAAAGCCTCTGCAGCCAGACATTAACTCTAGGGGTGAGAGCAGATCAATATTTAGTACCTCCAATTAGTGCTTGGTGGGCCTGTTTCTCTAACTTGACCCCCTGTACCTATGGCAAGCTGCTCTCAGATTCTTACTGTGTACTAGTGCAATTGGTTTCCTGACTAATTTACCATAACAATGAAGAGTTCCTCACAGCCCTTGATCAACTGGACCAGAATCACATATGAAATAAGAGGGAACTCATAACAGCAATCACTCTAGCAATATTTCTGGGACTTGTAGCAGCAGAGCAAGGAACAGGTATTACTTCCTTGGTCCTCCAGGATAAGCATTAAGGACAGCTGGGACAATCTATAGACTTAGACATCCAAAGATTGGAGGGTTCTATTGTGGACTTCTAACAGAGCATTGACTCCTTGCCAGAGGTTGTCCTCAAGATTAGGAGAGAACTTGACCTGGTGTTTTTGCAACAAGGAGGGCTATGTGCAGTGCTCAAGGAAGAATGTTGTTTCTATGTCAATAGGTCAGGTGTGATAAGAGAGTCACTGGCAAAATCAGGGAAGGTTTAGAACGGAGGCGTAAGGAGAGAAAGGCCAGGCCAGGATAGTTTGTATCTTGGTTCAACAGGTCCCCATGGTTGACAACCCTGATATCCACTCTCCTTGGCCCTATCATTTTCCTAATATTATTACTTGAGCCATGTTTGCTGAACTGGTTAATAGCCTACATCAGGGAGAGACTGGGGACTATCCTGCTAATGGTGCTCCATTCACAGTACCGACAACTGAACATGACTGAGAACAACACCAACTTAAAAGTTCCCCTTCCCTTCAAAATAATAACTCTGTTCCTAGTCTGTGTCTAGTCTGACAGGTCGATACTCGATGGAACCAACTTGCAACACCCATGTAAGCTGATGGATTCAATAGGACTCATCCCATACTGATCCCAGGAGCTTCGGACCATACATGACTGCCCCATTGTTGTCAATGGTCCCACAGTCAGAACTGAAGCAACTACAGAAGATGAGATACTCAGTCCCTGATCCAACCTGGCAGCTAAGATGATATGAAAGGTTCCCCTACCCCCAACACAAAGCTAAATGACTCTGGCACATCTCTAAGATTTGAGAAATTGTCCTCTTGAAAAGGGGGAAATGAGAGGTTCAAAACTTAGAGTTAATTCCTGGGGCTGGGGCAAAATCACCAGACCACATTCCTTTCAGAGCAGAGGGCCAGCAGCAGTCTCCCCACCCAAATAAAACTCAGGGTGTGACTGGAGTCACATAGACCCTAAGAAAGCCCACGGGATGTGCTAAACCCCTCCCTCCTCCTCCCCCCCACCCCTGCTACAGCCTAACCTTCAGCAACGGGGCAGTGCTAGAGGTCAGATGTCCCCCAGGTAGCCAAGCCTGATTATTTGCAGTCCTAGCACCTAAAAACAGATCAACCATTTTAAAGGTCATCTTCCCTAGGGACCCTCCTCTTGAATTTTTTTTTCCTTTTTTAAACCTTGTTCTCCTGGAGTGGTGGGTCACTTATCTCTCTGTCTTCGTAAAGGGCGACCATCCAGCTTGAGCTTGTAATAAAAGATCCTTGTGTGTTTTGCAATGGAATCAACTCTTGTCTGTCTTTTGGGGCTCATGAACTGGATATAACAGGATGATGTCTAGACTTGGTTAACCAGAAATACTTGATATTTTGGTGATTTTCTACCGTCTTCACAGTTATCCACATCATATTTGTGAGTTGATTAACTTTAGACTACTAAATATTTTATCTCCTCAGCCCAGCCTATTGTTATTAAGGCAAGAGCCACACAACCAAGTTGGCCTTTTAAAATTATCTATTTATATTTTATGTGTATGAATACATGCCTTCATGTATACTACTTTTCACCCATGTTGCAATATGTATCAAGAGTGTATTCTTTTCCATGGCTGTGTAATATTTCACTGTGTCATACTACCATGGGCTGTTTAAACATTCATGTCTTGAAGGGCATCCGCCAATTTCTACATAAGGTATATTAAGATGGGTCCTTTCATGATCAGTTGTGAAAGTTTTATCTGACTCTCTGTTATATAATATACTACATTTCAGGGGAAAGGGATAGGAGCTAAAGTATCTAAGAACCATTTTTATGAGTATAATCTTAGCTCACTTGCGCTGATATTTAGTTTTATTTTCTCTATTGCACCTTGAATCTGTATAAATCCCTGGTATACAAAGGATGTTCTGATATTTTCTGAATAAATATTACAAGCTTTATTTTGTTTGATAATAATGCCAATGCAGTAGTCAAAAGCATTTTCAGATAAGCATTTCAGTTTTAAGTAAGAGGGCAGCATTATACTCCAAAACATTTTCTATGATTTCCTTAAAATATTCTCATTTTTACTTTGTCTTTTATGAGCTCCCATACTTTGTAAAGTCACCTACCACCTACCAGCTTATGAATTGTTTACTTCAAAGTCTTTGGAGTTGTTTTGTAGGGAGTCCGCTACACTAAGCAATGGACTTAGTGTTGAGAGATCTCCGTGTTTCCTGGTGTTGTTAGTGATTCCCCTTGTTACTTGGCTGTTTTATATCTCTCTGTCAATTGTGTGTCACATGTTCTGAATAATGTAAGAAGGGGCTTACAGCAGCACGTAGAACAATGGGAGACTTATAGCATGCTGCTCTTATTTGTTATTTAAACTGAGCCCAGTGGAAAGACAGAGTTTGCATTTTTCCTCTTAGTGTTATTTTTTTGTAAGCTTACAGAACCAAAAGATTTCTTTGAACCATAAGGTTATTACTAAAAAGGAAAATAGCCATAATATTTAAGTACATACCAAAATAATTTATTTCAAAGTTTGTTTACAAGAAATATTTTTTAATGGCCAAAAATCTCAGTTTGATATTTCATTTGAGACATATGAAAATAATTAATGAGACTGTGTCTAACAGTCTGTTTGTTGATTTTTGTTCTCTGGTTTGAATATGAGCCTGAAACTTCCAAAGGATTCTGACTGAATCTTGTTCTTTTTATTATTATTTTTTTTTTTATTCTGAAAATAGGGCCTCATTCATGTCAGTCAAGCAAACCGCCACTGAAGTAAAACCCAGGCCTTGATTCCTATGATATACAAATTCTGGTGCTTATAAACCAAAAGAAAAGAAAAACAAAAAAACCCAGTAACAACCAAAGTGGTTTTTTAGCCCCATAGATACCTCTAATAGAACAATAGATACTTTGTTTATTTGTTTAGGAATAAAAATAGAGAAAAGAATGGGTGCATGTGTTATAGCTGGCTTTTAATGGGTTCTGCTAAGGTTTGGGTTAACAGTTATGCGTCTCAGTGACCTTGCCAAATTGAGTCTCCACAAACCCTGGTGATGTTTAATTAGTAGAAACAATATATTCATATGGGAAATCTTCTGATCCAAGACCTTCCTACTTTTCTCTGCTTTTCCCAGCAAATCCAGGGAGTACTTTGCAGAGAGGAGCATAACTGGGCTCTCTCAGCTTCTGTCTTCGATTGTCAGTGGATTTCTAGTGTGTGGAGCACCTTCACTTGAAGGTACCCAGGTCTAATGCCAGTCCTCACTAATCTCTCACCTTCTTTCTTTTTTATAAAGTGGCCACCTGATCTCAGATATCCTTAGAAAGTGGCTGATTCAGCTTGAAGAACTTTCTAGGGCACTTATTTCAGCCTTATGATAGATGCAAAGGTATTGTTTCTTGTAGCACAAAATACATACGACATCAGTTCCTATAAGTTTCAAATTGTTTGAAGGTGAGATGTGTAGCATGTCTTTATACCTCTCTCTCCTCTGGAAGCTTCATAGCCTAACCTTAATCACCTTAACCAGACCTCTGTTCATGCACTTTGCCTCACTCTTCATACTTTGTTTTGCAAAGATCCTTCTGGCTTCTCATATGGTACTACTAAAATTGATGCCATCACTCCCAGGATGCAGAAGTCATAAGCATACCACAGGTTTATACTAGCCATCTTGAGGTTTCACCATTCATGTCCTATAATTTATTCACAACAATTATTCTTGGTTTTTTTTTCTAGGTTACAAGTTAGTTTTATACATGACTCTTTGAATGAAAGTTTTCTTACCAAGTCATTTTGATGGCCAGATAATTGATTTATGTATAAAGCCTTTTGCTATAGCTTTCTATTTAGAAAGAGAGTGTTTCTGGCCTCATCCATTTAAGGGTCACAGTTGACTCCATTGTTTGGTCTCCGATTTCTCAAGGCCAAGCCTCTCTTAGAAAATGGTAGTCCAGTGTGATGGCCTACCATTACTTTGTATCTTTGTTACTTCCCCTCTTTTCTTTTCTTTTTATCTCCTTATGCTCTTTGATGTATAGTGATAGATTCTATTTGTCAGGTATTCAAAAAGACACTCAGCAAATAAAAACAAGCAAATAAGTATGCAAACAAAAGGTTCCTGTATGAAGAAGTGGTGGGGTTAGAGAAATGCTAAAACTCAGCTAGTAATGAAGCTACAAACATAATACCTAGTAGGTGGGATGCCTCATTGTAGATATTATTTTTTTGTGAGAAAAGGAACTTAAAAAGTGTAAAAATATTTCCAACTCACTAGGCTGTTGAATTGCCACCTAGTGAGGTGAAAAAAAAAAAAAATCAATGCCAGGCTGCTAGCAGCAACATGCTACAAAATCAAAGAGAAGAGCATGCTAATTGATTATCCAATATCAAAGGGTTAGCCCTTAAAGCATGAACACACATACAATATGTGTAGTGAGCAAATTGTATTTAGGTGCTTAAGAATACGTACACAAACACACACAGGTAACAACAATTAAAGAATAGGAGCACATTAATTTGAGAGATAGCTTTGGAGAAAGGAAGGGGAAAAGGAAAAGGATGGATTATAACACCTCAAAATATATTTTAATGAAAAAACAATCATACTTTGTTGCCGAATAAGAGAAAAGGGGAGTTCCACCTCCCCTCACCCAGCCCCAGGGTAGTTTCCAGATAACTTCTGGAAAAATTATTGAAGCTTAATTTTGAAGTATTTATCAGCATTTATTAGAGATATTGAACATATTACAAACTTGGAATATCATGAAGCAAGAGTTTTAAAAGTCAACTTAAGCCTCAAAATATTTGGAAAGATACAAAACTAGTCATTAGATTAAGTGGGGAAGGAAGTTTGTGAGTGCCCAGACCACTGCTATAGTTTCTGAAAAATCATTAGGAAGTTCTTCAGTGATACACAAAAACTGACCTACTAAAGGAAGGTGGGAAAGTATTTCAGAAATGAGCCCAGGAGAGGAGGAGATAATAGAATATTGTGTAAGGTTCTCAGACAGTGATATGAGCTTTTGCTCCTAGGTGAGGAAAAACCCATGTAGCTTAATTGCTCTGAATTTCAGAAGGCTAATACAATATTATTAAGTCTTTAATGAAGTTACAGGAAAAAGCTAAAAGAAAAGAAATCATTGGTTGAATGTTAAAATCTAATGTGGAGCAGGAGGTAAATGAGAAAAAAATTGCCAAATTGCTTAATTATTTTTTTATAACACAAAAGCTTTCATGTTTCCTCCTGTTTCTTTTTTAAAACTAGAGTGTCAATCTGCATAACTCAAATTTGCATTTTATCTCTCTTTTCTGCTTGAGAGTTATGCATTTAGTCATTTCCATCTACGGCAATGTACTTTCCAGAGTAGTGTAGTGTTAATTCTCAGAGCAATCCCAAGGGTGAGAGTGTGATGCTGTACTTACTATGTTTGAGACAAGAAAATAAATGTTTAACATGTTAAGGGACTTTATCAAGGTCATTAGACATCTAAGGGTGAAAGGAAAAAGAGGATTCTTCATGTATTTATTGAACAATCAAAAATTATTTCAAACTCTGCTTACATCTCAGAGCCCAGATATTCCTTTGCAATAAAGAATGTTAACAATTGCAGAAAAATAAGAAAATAAGACAGAAAATCCTCCAGATTCTTTTCTATATTACCAATATCTTACATTCATGAGGAAATTTGTTTCCCTGAACTAATTAGGACAATTACATCAACCAAAGGGTACTTGTTTTGTTGCTGTTGTTATCATTATTTATAATTTATTTACTTTGTATCCTAGATCTAACCATCTCCCTCATTTCCTCCAGGCCCCACCCTTTCTCTTTCTTCCCCTGTCCCTCTCCCTCATATTCCCCTAATTCACTAATAGTGGAGGTTCTCCTCCCCTACTATCTGGCCCTAACTTATCAGGTCTCATCAAGATTGTCTGGATCCTCTTTCTCTGTGGCCTGTAAGGGAACTGATCAAAGATCAGGCAACTGAATTCATGCCAGAGACTTCTTCTGCGCCCTTTGCTAGGTGAGCCCTATGGAGACTGAGCTGCCCATAGACTACATCTGAGCACTGGGTCTAGGTCCTCTCAGTGCATGGTCCTTGATTGATTCATCAGCTTCGCAGGTCCCCTCTGGGCCCAGGCTTTTTTGGCTCTGTTGGTCTTGTTGTGGCACTCCTGTTCTCTCTAGGTCTTTCTTTCTCCCCCTTCTTCCATAAGATTCCCCGTGCTCTGCCCAAAGTTTGGCTATGAGTCTCAGCATCTGCTTCAACACCCTGCTAGGTAGAGTCTTTCAGAGGCCCTCTGTGGTAGGCTCCTGCCCTGTTCCTTGTCTTTTCCCACTTCTGATTTCTATCCTCTTTGACCTCTGAGTGAGAAATGTAGATATGTACAACCACTTTGGAAATCAATCTGATGCTTTTTCAGAAAATTGGGAATAGTGCTACCTCAAGATTCAGCTACACCACTCCTGAGCATATAATCTGAAAGATGTTCAACCATACAAGGACACTTGCTCAGCTATTTTCATAACAGTTTTGTTCTTAATAGCCAGAATTTGGAAACAACCTAGATGTCTCTCAACTGAGAATGAATAGAGATATTGTGGAACATTTACAAAATGGAATACTACCCAGGAATTAAAAACAAAGAAATCATAAAATTTACAGGCAAATGGATGGAACTAGAAAAGATCATTCTAAGTGAGGTAACCCAGACACAGAATGACACATGTGGTATATACTCACTTATAAGTGGATATTAGCCATATAATATAGGATAAACATAATAAAACCTATAGTCCTAAAGAAGGTAAACAACAAGGAGGACCTTAGGGAAGAGACTTAATCCTCATTCAGAAGGTTACATGATATTCATACTGCCTTAGTCTTTTATCCAAATTCCCTATCTGTCCTGGGATGTCAGATGTTATTTAGTTTCCTAAGTCTCCTCTTGGCTGTGAAAATTTCTCATGCTTCAGCATGACTTACTACTAATGATTCTGACCCAGATTCTGGGCTGAGGTAGTGTTTGTCAGACTCCTCCACTCTACAACCACTCCTTTTCCAGACAACACCTTTTGCAGGAGGAAGAAGTAGGAATTTATGTTTTTCTTTTGGGGGGGGGACAGGGAAGCTATGCAACCCCTTTGCATGAAATGTCTACTTCTCTTTTTATTTATTTAGGCATCTTTTTTATACATATATGCTTGACTTCACAGCTATCGATTTTATACTTTGGGTCATAATTTAGTATTGCTTAATATTTTATTCATTTTTTTTCTCCTCGTTTGACACTTTATACAAGTTTTAAAACAATAAAGTACTAATTTAATTTCAAAATTATCTTTGCTGGTAAGTAGACAAATAGCTGACCTGGCTACATCAGCCTTGTATTCTGCAAACTTTTTTTATATGTATATTATTTCCAAGGACTATCTTATTCTTCTTAAAATAACTATTCATTTGTATTAGTTCTGAGATATTTCCATACATTTGTACAATGTGTTCATCAATATGCACCCCTTACTAATCTCTCTTACTCTTCAGTACACCCAAATTCATGTTCTATTTTCATAACACACATAAGAGCAACACAGTCAGGTGTTATTTTAGTTTTTTTTTGTTGTTGTTGTTTTTGTTTGTTTTTAAATTTTGTGACTTCTTTTTTCTTTTTATTTTTTTCTTCAAAATTTTTTCATTATATATCCCAATTGAAGCCTCCTCCCTCAACTCCCCCCAGTCCCATCATCCCTACCTCTTTCCCCAGTCTCCTTCTCCTAGTCCACTAAAACGGGGAGATTTCCTCTATTGCCATCTTCCCATAGTTTATTAAGTGTCCTTAGGAATACCTGGGTCCTCTTTCTCAGTGGCCTGACAAGTATGTATCATCAGGAGCCAATGATCAAAGAGGAGTCAACTGAGTTCATGATAGAGGTAACCCCTGTTCCCCTCATTCAGAGATCCACATGGAGACTGAGCTGCCAATCCGCCACATCTGAGCAAGCAGATACTGAGACTCAGGGTCAAACTTTGGGCAGAGCACAGGGAGTATTATGGAGGAAGAAAGGGGTGGTAATAGAGGGACATGGAGGGGAGAGGAGTCTCACAAGGAGACCAACAAAACAAAAAGATCTGAGCCCAGGCGGTCCTGCAGAGACAGATGCACCAACGAAGGACCATGCATGGAGAGGACTTCGACCCCCTCAAGTGTTGTTCTTATGTGAAAGAGTTGAGTGCCATCCTCTGGTGCATGAGCATCAAATGGAGATCACTTCCATTAAATAAACAGATAGATAAATAGGTAGGTAGGTAGGTAGATAGATAGATAGATAGATAGATAGATAGATAGATAGATAGATAGATAGATAGATAGATAAATTGACCCCTCCTATCCCAGTAGCTTTAACTGTGGAGGTTCCTCAGCTGTGCTGGAATTTTTCCTACATATACAATCATGTCAACTGTGGGGAAAAATGGCAGTTGGTTTGTATCTTTCTTTTACCATCTATACTTGTTTTCATGTTAGTGCACTGGAACTTAGAACTGCCAGTCCAGTATTGATGAGAAATAGTGACAGGAACGGCCATGCCTTCCTCTAGATCTTGGAAGGAAGAATCTAGTTTAATCACCACTAAAGAAAATGTTATATGTAGACCTTTAGTGGACAGCATTTGTCCACTGGGGATGCTTGTTCTCAGCTTCTAAATTACTGAGAGCTTTTTATCATGAGTGACTGTCAGAGTTTTGTCACTTGTTCTCTGTAAGTTAGCAAATATGATTTCTCTCCTTTTTAACTTATTAATTCATTTCCAACTTGCATACTTAGGCTAATGCTCATTGGTTAATGATATATTATACTTAAGTGGACAGCAGTTGACATTGTTTTTAGTGTTTAGCCCTATGCTCACAAAAGGCAGCAGTCTCTGATTTTGTACTTTTGTGTTGTCTTTGCCTAGTTTTGTTCTAGTTCAGTTTCCTGGTTCATTTTCAGAAAAGAAATATTTCTTTAATTTATTTATAAAAATAATCCAATCCAAATAACTTTCCTACATTTTAATATCTTGAGTTTTTCAAGAAATTTGGTGCATGTTTTTATACATCATTAAACTTCTGGACATAGAATTTTTCAAAGCATTCCATTTATCTTTTAATGGCTATGTGCTCACTAGTTAAGTATTTCCCTTGCGTTAGATATTACTAAGTTAGGATCTTCACTTAATAAGTTTTAGTAATATTTTTCAATGAAACAGCTTTTCATTTCAGTAATTGTCTCTATTGATTCTGGTTTTTTTATTTCATTGATTTCTGTTCCAATTTTCATTTATTTTTGTTATAGTTGCTTTAAGATTACATGGTCCTCTCTATAGTTCTGCTTTTAAGTTTCAGTTGCAAAGAAATAAAATAGGGTTTTCCCACTTCCATTAGATTGCAAGTCAATGACTCATCTTCCAACACAATGATGGCAGAACAAAATTCAAGGGACTAAGACATGTTCTGACTGTCTAGACAGTTGCCACCAATGCTTTTTGGAATTTGTTCCAGTGTAACTCTATTAAAGTATTCTTTCTCAGTGTAGTGGCTTCTCTCCAGCATCAGTTGGTCCTTGATTATAAGAAATACCACCTTGACATTTACCTTACTTCAGTCACACTTAGCAGCATGTGACTATAAGTGGAGAGTTAATAAATATTTGCTCAGTGACCCCAGTTATGAGCTAAGGATAGAAAAAAAAAAAAAGAATACCTTAGCAATTCCTTCCAACTAGGAAGAGAATAGTTACCTCTATACTGTATTTCTGGAGTGAAAAGAATGTGGAGAATAATGGGGAAAACAGATTAGGACAGTAAATACACACACACACACACACACACACACACACACACGTACACACACACACACACACACAAATGTTTTCCCTTCCAGAATCACAGGAATCCTTTAAAGGAATGATAAAGACCATATTTTGCCCCTGCCAAAGAAGAATAAATAGTTTTAAATGTAACAATGGTATGATAAGTTCTCCTCTACTAGACAAGATCCACTCTTAGCTTACTGGAGAGAATTTGGTTCTACAGTCCATATCTATTTCATTTGAAATTAGAGATAAAGCACTAGGGGTGAAATACATATGCATAAAATCAAAGGCCTATGGACTGTACCAAAACTGAATTTTGTGATATAAGTTAACATTTTTCATAGGGGCAAATAGGTATTTTATTATGATATCCACGTTACCTTGTCTAGCCTCAATGGATGGAGAAGTATTTGCTTGTTCTTGATTTTACTTCATGTGCCTGTGGAGGGTGGGGGACAGGAGGATGTTGGTTGGTATGGGGAGGGGACCCTTTCCTGAGAAGAAAGGGAGAAGAAAACAGGGAAGAGGATAGGATACTGAGAGCTGGAGGTGAGTAGGGAAGGGCTAGAATCAGGATATAAATTCAAAAAATACTAGAAAATCAAAACAGGGAATACAGGAATATCATTTAGAAAACATACAGAAATAATAGAAGAAAAGTATAGATTATTGAATTTGCTCTTCAACTATAAAAATATTGTCATACTCAAATATCTTTTAATTCATTGGTGTAGAATTTTATACATTGACAAGAAAATAAGGTTATCTTTCATACATGGTTATATAAATTTATATATTGATTTAAATTTAAGGTTATTGTTGATACACATATTTATGTAAATATCCACTCTAGTATGAGGTATTGTACATATACAGCTCTTCTACAAATGTAAGGTTACTTCAAGTTCTGTTCTGTTCTGTTCTGTTCTGTTAAAAGCTGTTGTTAGAAACAGTTTAGGATAATTGACTTAAATAATCAGATTCATGGTCATGTAAGATTCTAATATAGCTCATCATAGAAGTATACATTCTAGGTTGAACAAATAAGCGACATTTGCTTAATCAGATTTACTGTAGATAAATGATAGATGGTTGATAGATACATACATAAGTATGAAAATACACTATGCAAATATAAATAAAAATAGATAGATGGTCCTCAAAAACTTGAGAGACCTATAGAATATGGCATTTAAATATGTTTTTAAATAAATCTAAGGCCTTTTTGACTTGAGACATATTAGCTCCTGACAACACCCCAGCCTGTTTCAACTAAGATGATGTGCATCATAAAGTCTCCTTTTGAAGATAGTTTCATTACTGACAAGTTAGCCACTGGGGCTAACGTCCCCAGCTCTCCCTACAGACAATATGTTGTTCAAAGCGGACAAGACTTGGAGTCAGGCTAGTTGATGGTTAAGCTATGCCAGGACAGGGTAAGAAAGTCCTTCAGATTTCCTGCTTTACAATTATGTCTGCTGGATATACTGGGAGAGAAGGCTGGAGATGATGCTCCAGTGTTATAGAGAGATAATGGATATTGTCCAAGTAGTAAACTGCTTCTGTTGTCTCTTAAGATTGGAAGATCCTTGCTTGTACTTCCCACTTAAATAATAATTTTATTTCTCCCCAAGTCTCTGTTGGGGTGGAAGACTAGATAGTTAGAGTTTCACAGTTAAGTTTAAGTTCCTTAGGACTTAAGAAAATGTTTTAAGGTCTAGAAAGATATTTTATAAGTTGGTAAATATAAAATATTTTAGTGAATGATTTAGATACAAAACTTTAGTCTCACCTAGATAAGATAGATAATATTTTCTTCAAGATTGCTAAATACAAATGAGTTAAACATTTTGAACATAACTTTTACATATGGATTTCCTGATTGTTTCATAACTGTTCTTAAGTGGTAGCTTATTACAAATAAATGAAGTCCATATGCAAAACAAAACAAAACAAGTTTGTGCGACTGTATAAATTGCTCAGTTCAGTAAAGATTGTTGTCCCTGAACCTGATGACATGGGTTTGATCTTGGGAAGAAAAGACCTACTCCAACAAATGACCCTTCACATTCCACACATGCTCTGTGACTTGCCACCAGGCCTAATGACTTGAGATACACCCCTGGAACTCTAAACAAAAATATAGTGAAGGAACCTCGCATGGTAATAATGCTTCTTCCAGAAGGCTAAGGTCTTTAAAGAAAAGTGCTAATACCATTTCGATTAGCTCCTTATGGACAGTGACTAAGGAAGGCTCCGATCAAACATCACAGGCTTCTGCCTATGCTCTTCTTTGCATAAAAGCGTTAGACTGTAAGATTCTGAAAACACCATATATTTGAAATACAAGACATAGAAATCACTGTATAGCTGCCTAGCTTTCACAGGGCCAGAAGGTTCTATGCAAATACTGGGGGAGGAAAACAGGCAACGATTCTACCCATCAGTGGACCCTGCATGTTATAACCTACCTGACAACATAAGACATGTTTCTCACTTTGATAGTGGCATCGTTATTATACTGAAAACCAACTGCTTTGTGGTTAGATTTTAGGTCTACTACACAGTAGTGACTCATGCCTGCTTCTACAAATCTGGTTAAAAGCATGTGACTAAGAAAATTATAGGCTGTGGTAATGTAACAGGAAAATCTCTCTGAGTTTTAGAAACTGGAAGTTTTGCTGGACATCACAGCCAGAGCTCATAACACAAATTGAGATCACTTGAGATGTAAGAATGCTATCGTACTATGTACTCAAACTAATTGTGTAACCTACTTTTAAGAGAGCAATGTAGCAATCCACCTTACTTGCCTTGGATTTCCCATGGAATCAAAGTTTACAACCTAAGCTGATATATAGCTGTATTATTAAATTATGTCATATTCCATGTTCCTGACCCCAAACAATACATGTATATGATTTGCAGAAAGTAGCAAACACAGAGGTTAAAAACAGTCTTCTAATCTGAATATCACCAAAAATGTTGAATACATTATTTGAATATTAGCAAATAAGCAATGTTATTTGAAAAAAAGAAAGCCTGCCTATGAGAACTTTATAAAGAATTGCAGAGTATTTACACTAAAACATAGACTCATCAAAACTTCCATACACCCCCCCCCCAATAAAATGTACATCCTATGACCCTTCTATGACACAAATGTATATAACTCCAGGGCCTAAAAGCCCTCCTGTTGTAAGTAACTATTAATATTTACTATTGATATATTTTTTAGTAAAGCTGCTGTTAGTCCTAAAATCACTACACAGAGACTATGATTTATTTAATTAACCTAGAACACAGTGCTGGGCAATAGTTGCTCCATCCTAAACCTCCAAGACCTCATAGTTTCCTAACATTTAGATTTCCCACATTATACTTGCTTTTAGTGAAATCTTAGGTCCAATCCATCTCTCCAAGTCGTTCCAAGATTTCTGTCTCAGCTCTGCTCTCCTAGTTCTCTCTCTCCACACCCTTTCTTCTCTCACTCATTTCCTGCCCTCTGGTTCCTCCCATTTGTCAACATTGTGGCTAGTTGCTTTATTTTAGCTTGTTTACACATGCTGAGACAGGATGCTTAGAATAAGTATCACAATGCAATATCAGGATTGAAATCAGAGAGTTTGGGGGTGGGGAATCAGCATTTGAATGCACAAGGGTAAGGTGTATACATTTCGAAAGAACATTATACCAACACCTTCCTATGAAATGCAGCCATAGAAAACAATGAGTGGACACAGAGGGTATGACAAAATAACTCAATAAAGTATTTGTCTTCTCAATTCCTAGAACGCACATTTAAAAAAAAAAAATATGGGTATGGTGACACACACTTAGAATGAAAGCATGGAAAAATTCAGATGGGTAAGTTCACTGGGGACTAGAGTGGGAGTCACTGGCCAACAAGGTTAAACTGTTAGGGAACTCCAGGCCACTGAGCTGTCTCAAAGCAGAAAAAGAAAAAAAAATTGCGTTTTTGCAGTTTTGGTTTCTCTCTCTCATGTATGAAAACTAACTTCACTAGCATCAGCTAATGAAGAAGACTGTCATTAAAGACTTTCCAGGCAGCATTTTTAAAGCATTTTTCATTTTCAATGTAGTTTCACTCAGTTTACACTGAAATCATTGTCCCCTGAAGCAACAGTTCTAATAAAACTGTCTCACTATTTTCACATGTGTCTTGTTGGTAAATTTTCTCTTACATGCTCCATCTGCATAATTATTTTTCTCCCCTTGATTTGAACATCACCAATATACAGAGGGCAATCTACTTGCTGAGAAACTGCAAGAATGCAGTGTTTTACTGAACACTGCTGTTACATGACAACAACCTAAGAGCAATATTGGCATCCTCTCTGGCTTTCTTTTTCTCATTAGAATTGGGTTTTGCAGTGATCAGTGTTGCCTCTGTTGGCTGTTCTTACTTGACAGCAGCTGCAAGCACAGCAGTTCTTGCTTTGCAAAATGGGCCTGCCTCCTGCAGAGGAGATTTCTTTTCTCATCCTAGTGCCTTCAGAAGATCAAACAAAATGACTTCCACGTCCATTTTTTGTAAATCATGCTCATTTAAGTTCCAATTTCTTCTTCATGTTAGAATTCCTTTAACAGGGTACATGGTGGTATTTTGTGATAGGGAATGGAATTGGGATCAAAGGGCCATCCTTAGTTGAACACGCAGAACCTACTGGTTTTGCACTGTTTGAAACTGGTGACTATCAAGGCACAGTGCTTTGGAAAGTAAATGGCTTGGCCCTGGCACGCACACAGCTTTTAAATGATGAGTTAGATACATCAGAACATCTTGAGTCACCTAGTGTTCTCAGAGACCTCTGCTAAACATTGTGCTTTATAGAACCCAAAGATACAGTGGAAATATGGTTAATCCCTGCCTCAGGGAACTCACAGGTTGATAAGAAAACAGTTACGACATTGGAGGATGACCAGGTGTATGCAAGAATTGGAGAACTTGCCATGGGCCTTCACACAATGAGGGTCTCAGACATTACAATTATGGAATGATACAGAATTCTCTATGAGAGTCTTAGTGACAGATTCCTTCCGTCCTAATGATGATTATCCATAACAATCAGCTCAGGAAAGAACAGGCTTTATTTCAGCTGCCAGACAGAAAGACGGAGGGGACCTGTTCTCTACACATTACTGTAACAGCTTATTTGTTCACCCTGGCTTTGCTCCTATATAAAAGAAGGTCAGAGCACTTTTGCCATCTGGCCTCCACTAAAAGCTTTCAAAACTGACCTGTCAAAAGGTGGAGTTGCTAAGTGGGAAGGATCAGTTTTTCAGAATGCACAAATGCACTGAAATAGAATCCAACCTATTGTGGTTGTAAATGATAGATAAAGAAACCTGAAATTGTAAATAATATACATGTACTATCAGGGTGTCCTTTGAAATCATCCGCTGCAACTTCTAAAGATAACTGTAATGAGGTAGAAACCACTCACATGGCAACATTAATGACAGACCCAAAGAACATTGAGAAGATCTGACCTAGATCTAGGGTTAGGCTCCATGACAGGGGAGGAAAATTTCTTTCACATAGTACATGTTTCCTTCAAAGTGAAAGGATTCCATTAATAAATCCCAGGCCCTGTTGTCTTCCATCTTGCCTACTCTCTGGGGATACTGACTGTGCATATGATTGGTGCATGGGGGGGGGTATGATATATAGAACTAAGACACCCTGTCTTTGAAGCAGGTCTGCCTGTGCAGGACTTTGGGTTTTGATAGTATCCTGTGTAGTAAGCTTATTTGAGAGCTTTGCCATTCCAGGAATGGAGGCCTGTGCACCAAGGTTGTCTGGATGAGAACTGGAGGTACACACCCTATGCTTAGCCTTAGGAGGGTCACTTCATCAGTATAATTCCGATTTGTGGAAACATTTTAGCTCCTTTCTAGGAGGAAAAACAAAACAAACCTACATACAAATAAAAACCACACATCCGTAGCTTATGCAGTTCTAGACTTTAAACAACTCAAGCGAGGTTCCTTTCATCAACACAAATGAATAAAAATTAAGAAGATGGACACCCAAGTGAAAGAGGATGTGGTTCCTCCCTATTAGTTTCAACTATACTCTTTCACCTTGCTTCACATGGACACAGGACCTAGTTAGAGAAGAAAAATGGCTATTGATAAGGCTCCTTTCCATACCACCCTGCAGACTTGCTCATTTCCAATAGAATATTTTCACATTGTATCACATCATCATTTGGGAGCTAAATTCCCATTATTCTTTACACACACAAAAACCTTATTTCTATCCTCTCCTTCTGGTCCCACCCTCCCTCTCCTCACTTCCCCCACACCGATACTCCTCACAAAAGGGAAGCCACCACAACAGCCAACCTCAACTCATTAAGTCACATTAGTACTGACTACATCATTTTCTTCTGTGGCCAAGCAAGGCAGGACTACTAAAAGAAAGTGATCCAAAAGCAGGCAATAGAGTCCATGTGAGACAGTCCGCATTTCTCTTACTAGGGTCCCACATGAAATCCAAACTACCCATTAGCTACATCTGAGTAGAGGGCCTCAGTCCTGCCCATTCATGGAGTGAATAAATAAATAAATTAATTATAAAATAAGTATATGTTAGGTTAGGTAAGGCCTATGCTAAAGAACATAGCTCACCACCCCAAATCTTACACAGTACAAAGTATTATAATACACAGTGTATATACATTTTGCCATCAGCAAATAAAATAAAAGGTCTTTTGTGCATTAAAATGATTAATTTACATAATGCTCATAACTTTTTCTCTAATAATTGTGTTTTTATAGGACTCTAGTCACTGGGCAGCTTTTAAATCCTAGCCACTTGATAGCAATTTAAGCAAGGAAGTAGAAATATTCCCTTTAATCAAAACAAAGTGTTATGATGTGTTTATTTGAAGGAACAGCCATCATTTTTTTTCTAATGATATTTCACTCCAATTTACGATCAGGCATTGCCATACTACATATGGAGTACTGGTGTATGTTGGATACCTCTCACTAAAACAATCCCAAATCCAAACAAAGTGTCTAATATCCAGGTATTAATGAGTACATACCATGTGTGCCTTTCTGCTTCTGGGATACCTCACTCAGGATAATCTTTCTAGTTCCCCCCATCTGCCTGAAAATTTCATGATTTCTTTTTTTAATTGGTAAGTATATTTTATTGTGTAAATGTACCACAATTTCTGTATCCATTCCTCAATTGAGGGACATCTGAGTTGTTTCCAGGTTCTGGTTATTATGAATAAAGCTACTATGAACATGGTTGAGCAAATGTCCTTTTTGTGTACTTGAGAATTTTTTGGATATATGCCTAGGAGTGCTATAGCTGGAAGCACTAATCCTAATTGTCTGAGAAAGTGCCAGATTTATTTCCAAAGTGGTTGTACAAGTTTATATTCCCACCAGCAGTGGAGGAGGAGGGTTCCCCTTTCTCCACATCTTCTCCAGCATGTATTGTCACTTGAATATTTTATCTTAACCATTCTGATGGATGTAGGGTGAAATCTCAGGGTCGTTTTGATTTGCACTTCCCTGATGAATAAGGATGTTGAACATTTTTAAAGTGTTTCTGGGACATTCTATATTCCTCTACAGATAATTCTCTGTTTGGCTCTGTGCCCACTTTTTAAATTGGATTACTTGATTTGTTGCTGTTTAACTTCTTGATTTCTTTATATATTCTGGACATTAGCCTTCTGTCAGATATAGGGTTGGTGAGGATCCTTTCCCAGTCTGTAAGCTGTTGTTTTGTTCTGATGACAGTGTCCTTTGCTTTACAGAAACTTTTCAGTGTCATGAGGTCCCATTTTTTGATTGTTGATCTTAGAGCTTATGCTGTTGGTGTTCTGTTCGGGAAGTTGTCTCCTGTGCCAATGAGTTCAAGGCTCTTCCACTTTTTTCTTCTAACCGATTTAGTGTGTCTGGTTTTGTATTGAGGTCTTTGATACACTTGGACTTTAGTTTTGTGCACGGTGATAAATATGGATCTATTTGTATTTTTCTGCATGCAGACATCCAGTTGGACCAGCACCATTTGCTGAAGATGCTATATAATATAGGATAAACATACTAAAATCTTTACACATAAAGAAGCTAAGCAAGAAAGAGGACTTGAGTAAGATGCTCAATTCTCATTCAGAAAGGCAAATGGGATAGACCTCAGAAGAGGGTAAAAACAAGAAGCAAGACAGGAACCTACCACAGCGAGTCTCTGAAAATTTTCACCCAGCAGGGTATTAAAGCAGATGCTGAGACCCATACCCAAACTTTGGGCAGAGTGCAGGGAATCTTATGAAAGAAGGGGGAGATAGAAAGACCTGGAGGGGACAAGAGCTTCAGAAGGAGAGCAACAAAACCAAAATATCTGAGCCCAGGGGTCTTTTCTGAGACTGATACTCCAACCATGGACCATTCATGAAGATAACCTAGAACCCCTGCACAGATGTAGCCCATGGTAGTTCAGTGTCCAAGTGGGTTCCTAGTAATGGGAACAGGGGCTGTCTTTGATATGAACTCAGTGGCTGGTTCTTTGATCACCTCTGCCTGAAGGCAGTAGATGCGCAGTCCTACCAAACCACAGAGGAAGACAATGCAGCCAGTCCTGATGAGATATGATAGGCTAGAGTCACATGGAAGGACCTACCCTATCAGTTGACTGGGGTAGGGACATAGGAAGAGGGAGGGAGGGTAGGATTGGGAAGGGATGAGAGAGGGGGCTACAGCTGGAATACAAAGTGAATAAGTTGTAATAAATAAAAAAATAAAAAGAAAAAAAAAACAAAACCAAAAAGTGTTTTTTAGGGATGAGAAAGACCATCTCTACCACCACTCCCAAAAGGCTCTAATATTGTTACTCTCTCACGTTTGAACAGAATAAATAAGATTGGAAAGATTAAAAAATAAACCTTGTAAACAACATATGGGATATTTGCAATGTATGTGGTAATAATAAGATGTATAATCATTCATAAACACATATATCACGTCATACACATTTAAAGTGATTTCACATATATTAAGCATCTTAAAACTTAATAAACTTGATTCTATGCATATTTTATCTTCATTAAGTTAATGTTTGAAAGGTTAATCTAGTCATTCAAAATAAATAAATCAAAATATTAGTTGCAGTCTGACTCAGAAATCCAGCAAAATGGTAGATAGGAGGTGTTTTTCAGCATATAGTTCTCCAGTTCTGCATATATGTATACCTTTCCTAGATGATTTCACTCTGCCTTCATTGGCGATGAGGGCCTATCTTTGAAAATATAAGATACTGGCTAGACAGAGATGGAGAAAGGCAAACTTATGGTCAAAATATCTATTCGAATATATTAAATATAATCAAAATTTGTCTAGTCTGTATGTGGTGATATACATGAAATTCCTTTGATTCCTTCTATGGCATGTTTTAATGGAGCAAAATTACACACTACCCGTCCTTGGCAGCAAATAGCAAGCAGATGAAAGTTGTATTTGGATTATAATTAAGGGTATTGCTCTGACACTGAAAGCTCTTAGAAGACTGAATTTCAATTAACATCCTGAACTTCAGCCGTTATAATTGCCCATATAACCTTTCTATTTTAAACAGAAGTTTATTTTTCCCTGGATCCATGCCTTCTGATTATTACTTTCCTTTCAGCGTATTGTGAATTTCATTGATATCATAAAAATATTTCTGTCACTTTGTTGTCATTCTCTGCCTTCTAGGTACACATATGTACTTATTGCACATATGCACAAATGTTTAAAGTTTGAAATGTGTATATGTGCATAGGTATATAAAATATATTGGGGGTTGCCACATTAATACTTTAAATCATGATGTATTTTTATATAATAGAGAATATTTGTATCTATTTCTGTCCTTGAATGTGATCATCTGATGATTACATGTATTTTAATCATATGAAAGTAGGGTTCAATATAGCTCGGTTATCTAACATTTGCTTAGCATGTATGAAGTCTAGGTTAAATTCCAGCTCTGCAAGAGATGATAAACAGGAAACTCCAGGTATAGGCCTGTGTGCTCACACATTTATTCACACACAGGTACACATAAATGAAGAAAGTGGTATTTTTAGCCAACTGGCAAAGGCATTTACACTCAGATGACTGTAATCCCTCTCCTAACTGTCGCTGCAGGGCTCTAAGTACTCCTATCAACAGGGAAGCCTTGGCTGGAAACATCTGAAACTGTTCTTTTTGAGAACTGCCTTTGGTACTAACTCTTCCCTATTCTAACTAGTGACAATTCTTGGCAAAAGTTGGCCCTTTGAGAGTTGACTGAATATCTCAAAACTGCCACAAGCGCTTGGAATCAAGAGTGCAGAGTATGGCTGGTGGAAACATTGTGGATACAGCTTGAAATAAATGACTCCATGTGACACTTCTATAATGAGATTTTATTGCTCTGCTCTCTGTGGCTCTTGACCTGTGTCTAAAGTCAGGTCTAAAGAAGGCATTCACGGCATACTTTAAGCAAATGCTTATGAAATCTCTTTTCCTAATTGCTTCCTTTGGCTATGCAAAATAACATGAAGTCAGGAGCAGCATTTTCTCTTTGTACCGACAATGAAATGTAATAATTCTTGACATATGGTGGGGGCTTTGAGGTACAACATATACAATCTGTTTATGTACATATATATATGCATGAAAACCTGAAATATACGTGTATAGGAAATTAATAAACATGCATATTTATGGATGTA
Source organism: Rhombomys opimus (assembly GCA_010120015.1). NCBI lineage: Eukaryota > Metazoa > Chordata > Mammalia > Rodentia > Muridae > Rhombomys > Rhombomys opimus. The sequence goes on from REGO01000016.1 coordinate 886,785, forward strand.
TGAATATGTTTCTGAGGTTGCAGATTTAATAGTTTATTTACCTCACCTTACCTGTGAGGTAGGTATTTATCTCATACGTAAGGAGAATTTTGTTAAAGTTCCATGACAAAGCATAGAATTCGTGCTTTAAAGATGACTTTAATATATATTTATTAGTTTTTCTTCCACTATTTGTTCCTTCTTTTGACAATTAAAATTATAGGGAAGATTCTTAACTGTTTAATGATTTTGTTAATACAACAAATGATAAGTGACACATAATGAAAATCAGGATAATAGGACACCACCACCAAATACACCTGTTCTAAAACACACAAGCCCCAAATTTTAGGGTATCACAGTCACCTCAATACCAGGAATCTCTTTACCTGTGTCTGATAAATTATGAGGAAATGCCTGAACTTGAAGCAAAATGCTTTTGTAACCCGTTCATACTCACACTTCGGTGGGCAATGATAAAATAGATGAGGGGAGGAGGCGTATGACCCTAAAGACACAAGACAAACAAAGAATACTGACAGCCCCATTCTGTGCAGGCTTTTCAAACACTGTTTCATTTCTGGCACCCGGAGAGCCCAGCTGCAAATAGAAGATGCTGCAACACTGATTGTGTTGACTTTGAACCGAGTGTGTGATGTTCAGAGGTTACAGTCCCCAGGAGCCCTTCGCTTCCATGCACCCCCACCCATTCAGAGGCACCTTGTGCTCACTCGATTCTGCTAGTGGCAATATTATGTGAACACAAAGGCAAAAATGGGGCATTTGGATGAACCTGCCAGACTCAATTGCATTTTCTCACACCATGGCTGAAATAGCTATGGAAAGAAGTCTTCAACCAAATTTTAACTGTCCACAGAGGAAATCTGTTTGCAGAGGAGCATACTGTTTGACTGTTCACTGGCTTTTGTTTCTGTTTTCAGATGGGAGATGTGCTGTCGTGGTGCCTTGGGGGAAATGGTCCAGACCAGAACCTGTCATTAGGTGGAAGCACTCTTTGGCAAAAGCAGTAATTTTCCACTATAGCTGGCATTTACCACCCAATGGCCACATCAGCCTCTTGCAGAGGAGAAGCTTACCATTTCTTTTCCTCTGTAGATGCTTGTGCCTAAGTATGGGGGAGCCCAGCTGTCACTTCAGTCTAACAGAGTAGCATTATTTATTGCATTTCCTGGAATTAAGCTAAGATTGCTGAAATATTTGCACTGTTTTTACGGTAAGGAATGATTTAAGTTTCAATCACCCAGTTCTTCAGGTAGAAAGTAACTGTTACTTAGTGTATGATAGAACATTTAGTATAGAAAGTCATCAAGCTCACTTTGGTGTTCAGTTGTTAAGAATTGTTCTTTCCTTCTTTCTTCCTTCCTTCCTTCCTCCCCTCCACCCCTTTTTTTGGCAGGGTTTCTCCATGTAACAGCCTTAGCTTTCCTGGACTCACTCAATAGGTCTGGCTGGCCTCGAACTTAGAGATCTACGTGTTTCTGCCTGGGATTAAAAGTGTGTACCACAATCCCAGCTTTCAGTTGCTAATATTAACAGAATTTGTCTGTTTTGCCTAAAGATGAAGAAAAAATTGAAGCAGCCTATAAGTGGCCTAAAAGAGATGAATAAGGTCTCAGAAACTGAGCTCTTAGAGTTAAAAAGAGGGGGAAAAAAGAAAAGAAAGTCAAAACAAACAAAAAACCACTAAGATCAAAAAACAAAGAAACAAACAAAACCAAAGAATTCATTCTGTGACTGTCAGCTATTACTTTATGACTACAAACATTTGGCTGCATGTATGTATGCAGGCTACTTGCATGCCTGCTGCCCATGAAGGCCAGAGAAGAACTTGGATCTCTAGGACTGGAGTTACGGATGATTGTAAGCCACTGTAAAGCTCCTTTGCAAAATCTACAAGTGTTTCTTTCTTTCTTTTTTTTTTTTTTTAATCCACTGAGCCACTTTTCCAGAATCATGAGAGCACGAAAAGCTCCATGTCCAGGTGAGATGAGAGAAAAATAGAGTATACCACAGCCAAGTCTGAGAGTCAGGGACGGTTGTTTAAAAAGAAGAGCTGGTTGATATTTCATCATTAACCATTTGGTACCTGATTGGCATAAATGCTCCAATTCACTTATATTCCGCATAGACAAATGGCCTGTTGGAGGAATACTTTATGAAGATCAAAGACAAAGGAGTTTTGTTTGATGATTTGAAAAGAGGACAACTGAAAGAAAACTAAGCAGTAGAATATGGAGAATTGAGCTTGAATGTTAATGGGGAAAGTGATTAAGAGAAACGCTCTTCAAAACATTCTAGAAAATATTGGGAAATGGTGAGGAACGTTTGGAGACACGACACTGTGTGAAACAGTTGATTAACAATTGGTGCAAACTTGAATTCTCAGAATCTCTTCAAGAAACAAACGCTAGAATGATTAACACAGTAATCACACTGTGGTTTTTCTTAGGCATTCCAGGGTCAATCTGGCTTTTCCATAGGTGGGGTGAACCACCAAAGGCTAAACAAAACCCACACTCTTTAGGACAATGTGTAAGATTTTTATCTCACCCCAACCCCGTACTTACTCTAATAACCGAAAACTTTGTTGCCCACATATGACACTATTTCATTTCAGAGAAAGAAATATGGAGAAAGAATGTGAATTAAAACCTGTACAAAATTTATCTGGGAAATAGAACCAATTTTATAGCCAGTGACAACAAATAGAAAAACTGGGCAAAAGGTGACATGACATACTCCCCAGAACCCTCCTTCTTGTGAGGAATTAGTATTCTTTTTTTTTTTTTTAATTTTTATTTAACTTTTATTAAATACACTTTATTCCTTTTGTATCCCCCCATAAGTCCCTCCCTCCTCCCCTCCCGGTCCCACACTCCCCCCCTTTCTGCATGAATGCCTCTCCCCAAGTCCACTGATAGGGGAGGTCCTCCTCTCCTTCTTTCTGATCTTTTTTTTTTTTTTTTTGTTCTTCTCAATGCAGTTTATTCAGGAACCTTGGACACAAACAACTCCATATTTGGCTAAGGCTGAGGATCTGGCTTGCTTCCGTGTATGTGGACCTATCTGCATTGCCCACGAGGCACGCTGGGGTTGGCTACCCAGAGGCTATTTTAAGCTGTGGGAATTAGTATTCTTAACAGAATGCTAACTGATTTTTCGGCTGAACTTTAATAGGATTAAGCTGTGTTCTGGGACCTTACTCAACTGACTGCCAGTTGGCTGTCAGTCAAGAATGCAGTGACCTTAAAGAGATTTTCTTTTCTTTCTGTATCTAACATGATTATCCACATTTAATAGATAATCTAACAAGGTTACTCATTCTTTCACTCCCTTAAAAATATCTACCAAGAGTCAATCTTTGAATTTTCCCATTAAGGGGATTTATTAAAATCGTTCATGCAAGACTGTAATAAAACTTCAGCCCTTGAGTAAAACTACATGGTCTGATTTATATTTATTCAATGAACGCATACAGGAACACACTGTGGATATCGCAAAACAATCAAATACAAAGCTAAAGCCCAAATACTCCTAGCAGGTAGAACTGCAAAATATACACTTGAAAATACAGATAACATGGGGAGGGGAGTGCATATAACAGACTTCACTGTTTAGATGTATCATGTTTTGGGAATGCCTGAAAAGGATGATACTGGGCATATGGGGGTAGTTTTTATATGGGACATTCTAACATATGAAATGTTACTAGTGTAAATTGAGATATGCTATATCCATTTGTCTTGGAGACAGTTATATGGAGAATACACAATATCTGTATAGATTATAGATTGAAATAAAAAAGCTTTGCAAATGAAAAGTGTATATAAACTATATTATATTGGAAAAATTGAATATACATTTTTTAAATGATGACATTCCAAGAAAAGAGAGCAATATACACATTGATTTTCAGTAGGTAACCAGATGCCACCTCACATGGTATACATACCTTTGTTGCATGTTTACCTTGTGGTATGGTTTCCTCTCAATTCTAAAAAGAATTCATTATAAAAATCATAAAAGATTGTTCCCCATCTTGATAGGGGATGAGGACAAATGATAGCTTTCATTTGGTAGCTAACTAAGGAGATAAATGTCTAGAACTCAAACAATGAACTAATGTGGTGGTGTGTTTGTTCAAACAACGTCATTAAATTTTCAGTGTGTACTGGGCACTCTGTTATAGTCTGCTAAAACACATTGACAAAGATCACCTGTGTGTTTTCCTCGTCTAACTGTAGAACAAATGGGTGACATGTTTCATATTTGTATGTACAAGCACAAAGTACACTAAAAAACTCTGCAATATGTAGATTCCAAAATAACCACTGAAAAATACCTAGGGAGCTGTAGCTGCTAGTAGACTAGTTTTGAGGTGAGTTCTCTCTTTCTGTGGTCTGTGACCTGAGTCTCGAAAAGGAACATATCATTCTGTTTATTTAAGGATCTTCGGTGGTGACTGGCACTCACAGAAAGAGAAGATGAATGCTGGGGTTCTGAAGAGGGAAGCTAAACAGCATCCCTAAATTTCTGCTCAGATTGAACTGTTCTGAAGTATCCAGTTGTGGGTGTTGGTAGAGGTTAGGGCTTCTTGCTTTTAAGCATCAGGAGCTCTCCCTAGTGTGGTCTCTTCTACAGCAACAGAAAGGCCATTTCAGTGAGTTAATACTCTCATATAATGTACAGTTTCACAAGTAATACAGTGAGATGGCTCAGGCACATTCTACTCAGCCTGACAACCTTTTGATCCTCAGAGCTCACATCTTGGAAGGAGAGGAAAAACAAAAACAAAAACAAAAACAAAAACAAAAAACAAAACAAAAAAAACCTCTTACACGCTGTCCTCATTCACAAAAGCAAATAAGTAAGTAAAATGAATAAATGTCTTATCATTTTTATCAGTTTTTAAATTTATATGTGTGTGCATCCCATATGTATCCTACATGCACAGCTGCCTATAGAGGACAGAGAAGGGATTCACATATATTGTAGGTGAATTACAGGAAGTTATAAGCCAACAGACTTGTGTGCTGAAAAATGCACTTGGGTCTTTTGGAAAAGCAGCAACGATTCCAAAAGTTCTAGTAATATATCTTAACCATATTATTTTCTCTGCAGTCCTCATTTTCCTCATGTTAAATGGCATTGGCTAGTGCTCTTGAACCCAGCTAGGTGGAAGATAAGGTAGATTCATTAAGTTTGATCATAGCTGGTTATATCTATAAAATCTGGGGACATTTATGAGATTAGTTATTGCTAGTCATCCAAGTAGCAAATTTCATGAGCATTAAAGATACAGAATTTCTGGGTGGCAGTAGCACACACCATTGATTCCATCACTCAGGAGAGAGAGGTACGCAGATCTTAGTTTGAGGCCAATCTGGTCTATACAGTGGAGTTCCCAGACACACAGGACTATAAGGTGAAACCCAGTATGGATTAAAACACATACACACACAAAAGAGAAAGACTAGTAGGTCAGATGTCTGATCATCTGCCATGAAGCCTTGAACCAAGGAAGGAAAAAAAAAACTTGTAACACAAGACATCAGCAGCTAATGTCTGTAACATCAGTTAGTCTTTTGCTATTTTAAGCTGTATATGAAAAAATCAATTCCCATAAAAACTACTCAAAACAGAAATGTGTTCTCTCAGAGATATATGTGAGGTGGCAGTGATCACGGAAAGTGATAGTTGCAAAGAAACCTCTGGCAGGCTGTTGTGCATGTTTCGTGGAATGAGAACACAGCAATATCTATCAGTTCAGTCTGAGGAATGTCTAAATGTGCAAGGAAGATTAGCAGCTGTCTCTCCTTGCAAAACACAAGCCACACTTCCTCCGTGTATTTATTTTAGCATAGAGAAGGCTTCAGAAACGAACATCACCCAAATCCAAGGAAACAATACTTGTGATCATCAGCAAAGCCTGTGTACTCAAAAAGAGGAAGACCACCCAGGAAGTCTCTCTCACACCACAGGGTTTTTTATGCTAAGCAATAACACTGCCACCCACCTCTGTTCAGTGGCCTCCTCTCTAGAAGCTATAAGAAACAGTGCAAAGCAGTTTGGTTAATTATTGCTCTATTACTCTAAAAAGACACATGACAAAGCAACTTATAAAGGAAGACATTTTTAATAAGTTGTTTCCTTACTCCTGTCCTGTTTCCTGTTTTCTCCCTCTTCTGATATCTAACCCCTTTGCCTTTCTGAATGAGGATTGAACATTTTACCCAGGGTCCTCCTTCTTGCTTAGCTTCTTTAGGTGTACAGATTTTAATTACCAGGCCACAGAGAAAGACAATGCAGCCAGTCCTAATGATACTGGGCTAGGATCAGATGAAAGGGGAGGAGGACCTTCTTTATCATTGGACTGGGTGAACATCATGGAAGGAGAAGAGGAAGGAAGGGCAGGATAAGGAAGGGACAAAGGAGGGGGCTATAGCAGGGATACAAAGTGAATAAATTGTAATAAATAAAAAATAAATTAAAAGAAGAAGTTTCCTTACAGTTTCAGAAAGTTAGCATGTTATCACGATGGCAGAGAGCATCATGGCACACAGGCAGGCACGGTGCTGGAGAAGTAGGTGACAACTTTACATTCTTCTCCACAGGCAGCAAGGAGAGAAAGAGGGGAGGGGGGGACAGAGAGGAGACAGAGACACACAGAGTGGTGGGGGGTAGTTTGGGCTTTCAGAAATTCAAAGCCCTCCACCACCCAGTGACACACTTCCTCCAACAAGGCCATACCCCCTAATCATTAAAACCAGTACACCGACTGGAATCCAATATTGCATAACTCTGAGCCTGTGGGAGCAATTCTCTTCCAAACCACCACAGTAGTAAAAACGAATAGAAGCCTAAGTGAGATCCTGGCCTTTTAGTGGGTTAAGAGTGTGGCATATTACGGTATTATCCCACATGGAATTGTGGGGTTGTAAATCAGTAGAGTTTAAATGGGAAATAAAAGAATGAGAATATTGGCTATTACCTAATAATATTTAGTGCTTGTGAAATCTCTCTAAAATTTCAAACACAAATTTAAATAAGCATAATTCCAGACAGTATATTGGCTAGAACCAATGATGAATCATTAGCTTCCATTTCTATTTTTTACTTAAAAATTTTTGAGAATTTTTTGTATGTATAATTTCTAGCCCTTCTCGCTCTCCCTACCAATTCCTCTAATGCTCTCCACTCTCTCACGAATTTTTTTTAAGTTATATGCATATATATTTAATGTGTATATAAATATATAAACATGACCTGATGAACCCATTTTAGTATTGTTCATATGTGTTTAAGGATAGTGACATAGGAATAAGTATCCTGTCACAAGGCTCATCACTGAAGAGCACTGACTCTTCTCTCAGCTGCCATTGATTGCTTGTAGCTCTTCCTGGGGCTTGGAAGCCCTTTCCAGATCCCTCTTTCTAACTACATGGGTAAGTCAACTGCTGTTGTCATTGTACCAGGTCTCATTCAGGCAATGATGCTGTTGCTATGTAATGAGCACAGCTCCTTGTCATATGTAGAAGACAATATCTCAAAGGAGATGTTCTGGTCCTTTGGTACATTTTGTTCTTCTGTTCCGTCTTGCACAAGCCTTAGGTGCAGATGTTGTATTGTAGATTTATAAGTTTGTGTTGGACACCTCACAGCCTGTTGTACTCTGCATTTTGATCAGTCATGGATTATGAATTTTTATAATAATCTCCATTTCAACCAGAAAATGAAAGTTTCTTTGATGAAAAGTGATATCTATACCTATCAGTGGACATAAGTTGTTTAGGATGCTATTAGAAATTATGTTGGTTTAAAAAAGTAGATGTACTATATACTCTTCAATTATCTTACAAAGATATAAAGCCTTTTCTCTCCAATGACCAGCCTGCCAAAATATCCCCAGCTGTGAAATGGTGATATTTGCATCTTGGGAGTAATCAATAGTTGTTTAATTGGCCTTAAGACCCATTCAATAGGAGGAGATCCATGTTTGGTACTGTAAACCTTGCCAACTGTCAAAGCTGATAATGCCAACTCTACTTTTCTAGCTCAGTTTTGAACATTAAACCTGTTTCTCATATTTTAGGTATAGAAAATATTTGGTTACAAATGCTGTTTTCTACTCATGAGATACATTCCTTCAGAAGTTTTGGTACATTGAAAAGCAATTCTATTGTTACATATGCAATTATCATGTAACAAATTTTAATAAATGAGTAATTGTTTCTGCTGTGTACATGGTCTATGTGAAAAATATTAAAAAAACAAATACACACTACTTGACCTGAGAAAACAGTGTATGCACTTAGCAGATATGAGTTTCTCATTCATCACCAGCTCCAGGGAATGTAAGAGTGTGAGGTTTCTTATATGTTCAACACTTCTTAGCGGATATGTAACAACCTGGCTAACAAGTAAGGGCTTATTACATCATCAGAATTCATGAGAAATTTCAACATTTGGCTGAATCATGAGAAAAAAAATTCAAAGTTCTCGGGTATATTGATTTCCCAGCAGGTCATTAGCCATCTAAAGCAAACTCCACCACCGGAGTTGGAAACAGAGGAATCTGCATCTCAGATGGAAAGCTTGCCCACCAGGGTTCTTATTCATCTCTCCATGTCCACACCCTGCTTCGTTCCAGCTTCTGTACCTACATTCCCGCTGCTTGCTCCTTGGTCCTTTCTATTTCTCTAGAAGGCCTTTCAAGTTCCCTGCAGTTAGGAAGCTAGCAGGATTTTCAACAGAGAGATTTAAGAATGCACACAAATTTATGGCCCATTTACTTAAAATCATATTTGACTAGAAGAAAATCTCAGCACAGGAACCAAACATTCTCTCTCTTTTGCTCTCTCCCATCCTCCTTCCTCTCCCTTTCTTTTCCATATGTGCCTGTATGTGTACACACACACACACACAGAGTACTTTATCTAACTCATTCTCCCTGCATGAATGTTTCTAGTCTTTCAAAATCCTATCTATGCAAAATTATACTCAGATACCCTGTCATAGATGTGAATGTGCCATTTCTAATCACATAACATAGGCCGTTTTCATTTAATGTACCTAGAAATGTTATATTTAGGCAAGATTGAGTACGATTGTTATCCTGAAACCTGAATGTAACTCAAAACTATTAAATAATTTTCCAAGTCTATAATAACAATACGTATAAAATTCTCTTAACTCAATTATAAGAGTTAAGTGCATCAAGAATGGGTGTGTATAAATTTTTATTATTTTTCAACAAAGAAACTTGAAATTCTTCTCTCACCTACAAGACTTACCTGTCCAACACATTAGCAGAAACAATATCTATAAGTACCACACAATTGAGGAAAGATGTTCTTGAGACATCAGTCTACAAGACTGCAAATGAACACAGAGCCCTAACCCAGGGCAATTGAGCTGTATTAGAGACAATCATTGCTTGCTTGAAATCTCATCAGTATAAAACTTTCCAAAAACAATGGTTCTCATGGGCTGAACTGTGTAACTCAGTAATTCACGCGGAAAATATAACTCTTGGTTTTCAGAAGGTTTAGGGAAAAGGAACTTTTAAGAAGTAATACATTAAAACGAAGTCTTCAAAGTGAGTCTGATTGCATTATACGTTCTATCATTATTATATCCAATCATTATTCACATATTTATATGTGCAAATAATATGTATTATTATTCTTATATTTACATACAGAGTTAATATATTAGAAATAGAAGGCCACACACAAGACAAGGGAACCTTAAACTTACCATCCCTATGAATAGTTTGGTTCGGATTATAGTTTCCAACTTTGAGAGGAAGTAATGTATGGTATTTTAACTTCTCAGTCCCTGGTAGAATGTAACAGCTCTTATTACAACCTACACAGTGGGCAAGTGTCTGTGAGGGTAGACTAGAGAGATTTCCTTCTGAGATTATCAAGGGGGCAAAGTAGGTAGAAAGCCAGTGACCCAAGAAGATAGACATGTGGACATTTCAAGATGGATATTGCTACAGAATAGAGCAAAATCAATATGCTAATTGGTATAGATTTCATCTTAATAGACAGTGAGTGGTTGGTTAAAAAGAGAGAGTTCTTTTCTGTGGACTACACATTGTCAGAACTGTTTCACCTTCTCTCCTCCCCACTGGGCATTTTAATTATTCTGTGATTTGTGACGTATTGCCATCCTCACCTGCAATGAAGAAAGCCACATGCCAAATGCAGGAATAAAGCCACCTTTGCAACAGGCCATTAATTAATTGGCAGGGAGTCTGAAAGGGTGTTAGAATGGATTGATCACAACAGATGGAGACAAGTTGGTTGTAGAGAGGAACAGCTGGAATTGTCTATGCTTCTTTTCCATGCCTGCAAATTCAAAACAGAATTAATACAACTTATCACCAGAAGCACTCAGCAAACACATGAGTGAAACATTCTTTTCCATGTAGGGATGCAGTCATTAGTTAAAGGAGGGTATGCTCGTAATACTATGGGCTGCATGACTGGGTGGGTTAATAGAGCACAGTTGTGGTGAACAGTATTTGACATATACTGTTGACTTTTTCACTCTGCAAAGGGCATTTTGTTTTCCAAGAGGAAGAAGTCTAAGCCAAACCTTATTAAAATTCAAAGATTTAAATAGTGGTAACTCTTTGGATTATAGAAGTATACTGCTTAGGTTCAAATCCTACCTCCATTACATTACAGTTATGTAATCTATGAAAAGTCATAAGGCATCTCTCTGCCTTAGTTTATTCTCACTAATATTTAAAGAATAATGACTACAACCATAAACATTATGGCATATCCATAGTCTACAATTTTACAAATGATTTTACAAATGTTATATTGTTTAATACACAGAATAAGCCAATTATCATGAAACTGAAGCAAAGATTGGGAAATAGGCCATATCATTGAGCTACCTGTTTCCAAAGATAAAAACAAATCCAGGCAACTTTTCTGCAGTCTGTGTTTTCTCACACTCTGATAGCTGTATATGGTTTGTTTTCCATAATTTTTAATATTATTATTATTAGTAGCAGTAGTAGTATTTCTTTTGCAGGAAAATACTATCAGTACAACTGTTCTACCTAAACTCAGGTCATTATTCGAGCTTACCTCACTGTGAGTCTTAAGTGAATTCTTCCTTGACCCCTGAACTAAGTCTTGTTCTCATCTTTCTCGTAGGAATGCTGATTGGCATGTTCCTCTTTCAGTAGACAAGTTCCCTCCAAAATGAAATGGCACTGTTGGTGTATAGCTGGATTCTGGTAACTGATCAGAGTTTCTCTTGCTCTGACCTTTGGTCTTCAACATCTCTAAATTAATTTTGTCTTCTAATCCAAGCTTCCTCAAATAGATTTGGGTCACTCATCATTCTGCAACTGCTTCTTCCCCATTTACACAGTCGACTTCTCTCACGTCTATCTTTTTTTTCTTCCAGATAAAGAAGCCTAGAATTTATAAATGGAGTGGAGTGTGTAATTCACAAAGTAGGCTATGGAGTGGGAAGTACTTATTTTGGACTTCTGATGTCAGCAACTCTGAACTCTGTGACTTCAGACGATACTGCTGAATTCTGTTCAACTTAGATACATCCTCTTACCTTGCATGTGGCATCACTATTTACCTGACAAAGTTGTCTTTAAGATTAAGAAGGAACTCACGTGCAGATCTTATCACAGGTTACATGTAGAATATGATAGTGCTACTTTGTTATTGTGCTACTTTATATATGTTAATTTAACATTACTTTACATTTTTCTAAGTCATTATAATCTACAGTAAGACATGTTAGATATCCTAGAAAAAAAATAAAAAGACCACATGATCATATTTTCTTCTCTAACTAATGCAGGATTGTCATTTTTTTTCCTTTAAATAGTAGTGTGTGTGTGTGTGTGTGTGTGTGTGTGTGTGTGTGTTAGGGGACTAGATGCATGTTCTATTGCTTTTTATGGAAATCAGAGAGCAACCTTTGGTAGTTAGTCCTCTCCTTCCAACATGTGGATCCTGAGGTTTGAACTCAGGTCAGCAGGCAAGTTCCTTTACCTGCTGAGCCAACTCACCAGCCTTAAATGGGTCTTGTGAATTAGCATCGCTTGATCTTTTTATCCTGCAACCATCAACTTTCAGTTTTGTACTTTGTACTTCAGGAGCGATAAATTCTTTTTTCTCAGGTTTTTGTCTTTACACAGCATATTTTGGTAAAAGCACCATTCACAAATTTTTCCAATTAAAAACTTCAACTAAACCTTCTGAACCCATCTATAATAAAAATTTCATAAATCCCTCTCTTTATGCTCTTGAGCATAATCTTCTGCTCAAGAGAAGTGGGTGCTTTATGTAACCTGTGTGGCTTCAAAGGACACCTAGTCTCTGATACATTTGCAACATATTGTTTTTTGCTCTTGAATGCTTTGGTAGAGTAGGAAAATTAATGATTAGGTTAATCATCAGTGCAGAAAAATTCTCAAGGCAGCTAATTTATATTTCTGAATTATTTTTTTAAGTTGAGAATTTCAGAGATTTGCAATCCAAGGCTGGTTGGCTCCTTTTATTTGACATTCAGTGGAGATGATGAGTGATGTCTTTCTTAGGAAGAGAAAATGATGTGTAGGAGAAAATTGAATATTTCTTAAGCAGAATTAGGGTGACAGAACAAATCAAAACAAAATCAAAACAAATAAACAAACAAAAAACACTACACAAACCCCCCATGAGGACTCAAGGGAATCTTGGTAAATACTACGCGGCATGGGTACATTTTTCTCAAGGAGCGCATCTCCATTTTCCAAAGAACTTCCCACTGAGGTTCACATCTCAAAAGTTATACCACCTTCCCAGAACACCATGAGTTGGACAGGCCTTCAACGCAGGGACATGTGGGAGATGTATCAATATCCTAACCATACCAAACTGCATCATGTAGGGTGATCTCCAGAAAGATACAGATGGAGTGATTCAAAGCCCAAGAGTTTGTCAGTCTAATTACTCATGCATATGAGCTTTAGCCGGTACTCCACAGGAATTACGGTCAACTGGAATATTTAGGACCTTCTTGCTGAAAAGTTGATTTTATTTCACAGCTGGTTCATAGTCCAGATCAGGGCAGAGAAGAATGTTGTTTCCTTAGCTTCTCTCAAACAAATCTGATGTGTGAGTTATAGACCTTGAAAAACTGAACAAGGTATAAATGTTGGAGAATAAATTATGGATGCTATGACTTTGTAATTGGTGTGATTTGTATATCTGTCTTCTTAAGCATAGGTCATACTGATGTAATTTTTTTTTGTAATTTTGAAGATTAACAGGCCACATTGCACAGCACAGCTGAGTGTCCAGTTGTATTTACTTTCTTGAACATGTGGATTATGGTATGCTTATGATACAGCCTGCAGTTCACAGTAGAGATGACTATAGATCTATGACACTTTGAAGGAAGGCCTGACAAAATGAGCTGTTGCTTCTGGAATTCCAACAATATTTCGGTTCCTGGCATTCAGGTTGCAACATCTCAGCTTTGGTCTATGCTCAGTTTCTGCAAATAAACAATAAGAACCACAGCAGTAGACAGTGGCTTCAGGGAATGCATCAAAAAGAGACAACAGAGAGAAGACTGTGACTGAGTGAAATAAGAACCATGAGAAATATATTGACATCTGTGACTGAACTTCATAGGGCAAAAATATGAATGTGGAAAGAAGCACAAGGCAGCTGTTTCTGTTAGCACCAGTCCATGGAGGAGGCTGGGTCAAATGCTCCCAATTTGTTAAGGATGAAGCCAAGGAAGGAACACTTGGACTGGGAGCTAGCACACTTTTTGCTGCATGGTCAAGCCTACCCTCTCATTATCAATACTGTCTGCTGTGATTCTAATTTGATATCTCTTAAGTAAGTTCAGGAGAGGAACCTCTCTGGAATACGTTAGAACTTAAAAATGTTTCAAAAGGAAAAGACTGGGTGACCAAAGGCCAGTCCCGTTTCCTTACTTCCCTGTGGGTTTTTCTCATGACTGGGACTCCCAGTCTCTGTTGTTTTTGTGCCCAACTTTCAGTGTGGGAAGGTGATCAGGACATGCAGGCATTTGGCTCTAGTCTGGCAACTGAGTGGTGGGAATGTAAACTTGTACAACAACTCTGGAAATCAATCTGGCACTTTCTCAGACAAGTAGGAATAGCTCTTCCTCGAGATCCAGCCATACTACTCCTAGGCATATATCCAAAAGAGGCTCAAGTACACAATAAGGACATTTGCTCAACCATGTTTGTAGCAGCTTTATTTGTAATAGCCAGAAGCTGGAAACAGCCCAGATGCCCCTCAAATGGATGCAGAAATTGTGGTACATCTACTCAATGGAGTATTACTCTGCAATGAAAAACAAGGAAATCATGAAATTTGCAGGTAAATGCTGGGATCTGGAAAAGATCATCCTGAGTGAGCTATCCCAGAAGCAGAAAGACACACATGGTATATACTCACTCATATAGACATATAATATAGGATAAAGCTACTAAAATCTGTACACCTAAAGAAACTATTCAAGAGGGAGGACTCTGGCTAAAATACTCAATCCCTATCCAGAAAGACAAAGAAGATGGACATCAGAAGGAGAAAAGAGGGAACAAATCAGGAGCCTGCCACAGAGGACCTCTGAAAGGCTCTGCCCTGCAGACTATCAAAGCAGATGCTGAGACTTATGGCCAACCTTTGGGCAGAGTGCATGGAATCTTATGAAAGAAGTGGGAAATAGTGAGATCTGGAGAGGACAGGAACTCCACAAGGAAAGCAAAAGAACCAAAAAATCTGAGCACAGGGGTCTTTCCTGAGACTGATATTCCAACCAAGGACCATGCACAGATGTAGCCTATGGCAGTTCTGGGTCCAAGTGGGTTCCATAGTAATAGGAACAGGGAATGTCTGACATCAACTATTTGGCTTGCTCTTTAGTTACCTCCCCCTGAGGAGGGAGCAGCCTTACCAGGTGACAGAAGATGACAATTCAGCCACTCTTGATGAGAACTCATTGACTAGGATTAGAAGGAAGGAAAAGAAGACCTCCCCTATCAGTGGACTTGGGGAGGGGCATGCATGCGGAGGGTAGAGGAAGGGAGGGATTGGGATGGGAGGAGGGAGGGAACCATAGGGCAGATACAAAGTGAATAAAGTATAATTAATAAAGAATTTTAAGAAAAGAAAAAAAATGTTTCTAAAAATTCCAAGGATAAATGTTAAAACAACAACTTGACTGTCTGCAGACTGAAAACACTGTTTCTTGCTTTTTCTTTTTCTTTTTTTTGTAGGTGCAGTGAGTGTTATTAATGGTAATCAAGAGAACAGGGTTCACTGGGCCCCTTCCAATATTCTGGGGTCTGAGATAAAAACTGTGAGAGAGATACTCAATGGCAGTGGCTGATTTTGGACTGGGACTTCTCAGCAGCCAAGGGCCTCTCTGTTGCTCTCTTGTTCTTGCTGGGGTGGGTGGTACAGGACTTCTTATTTCTTGGAGGCTGTGTAGGCCATGAGGTCCACCACCCTGTTGCTGTAGCCAAATTCGCTGTTATACCAGGAAATGAGCTTTACAAAGTTGTCGCTGAGGGCAATGCCAGCTCCAGCATCAAAGGTGGAAGAGTGGGAGTCACTGTTGAAGTCACAGGAGACAACCTGGTCCTCAGTATAACCCAAGATGCCCTTTAGTAGGCCTTTGGATGCCTGCTTAACCACCTTCTTGATGTCTCCTCCTCCCTGCTCCAGAGACAACTGCATCTTTTCATGCAATGCCAGCCTCATCCCCTAGACATGATGGTGAAGGTCTGAGTGAACAGATTTGCTGTGTTGTACCCCTGGTTAGCAGGGCTGTCTGCATCTCTGGCAAAGTGGAGATTGTTGCCCTTCATCAACCTCCACTACATGATCTACATTTTCTAGTATGTCTCTACCAATGGCAAGTTCAATAGTACAGTCAAGGCTGAGAACCAGAAGCTTGTCATCAATGGCAAGTCCATTGCCATCATCCAGGAGTGAGATCCTGCTAATATCAAATGGGGCACTGCTGGTGCCAAGTATGTTGTGGAGTCTACTGGTGTCTTCACCACCATGGAGAAGGCTGGGGCCCACTTGAAGGGTGGGACCAAAAAGGATATCATCTTTGCCCCTTCCACTGATGCCCCCATATTTGTGATGGTTGTGAACCATGAGAAATATGACAGTTCACTCAAGATCATCAGTAATGTTTCTTGTACCACCAACTGCTTAGTCCCCAAGGTAATGTAAGACATTTTTTTTCACTGTGGAAGGACTCATGACCACAGTCCATACCATCACTGCTACCTAGAAGACTGGAAAGCTGTGGTGTTATGGCAGTGGGGCTGCCCAGAACATTATCCTGCATCCACTGGTGCTGCCAAGGCTGTGGGCAAGGTCATCCCAGAGCTGAACGAGAAGCTCACTGACATGATCTTCCATGTTCCTACCCACCACGTGTCTATCATGGATCTGACATGCCAACTGTAGAAACCTGCCAAGTATGATGAGATCAAGTAAACACTCTTTCTTAAGAAAATAGTGTACACTCTAGGTGACTTGATAGAATATTCATACAGCCATACCCTTGGTCTATATTCTTTTTCTAATACCTTGATACCACAGATTGGATAATTTAGACAGAAACAGCATAAGTTTGGTAGAAAATCTGATCCAAGGAAAGAGACCTCATCTTGTGATGGTCTTCTTGCTACCAGAGTCCAGAGGTGGAGATACTGGTAACATCTAGGCCAAATGGCTTTTTTGTTCTGTTTTAAGACATTGTTTTATTTTGTGTGTGTGGCTATTTAACCAGCATGTGTGTCTGTGTGCCCTCTCTGTGTCTGTTGCCAATGGAGGCCAGAAAAGTTCACTGAATATTTTAGAATCAGAGTTACAGATGCTTAAGAGCTACCATGTAGGTACTGGATTCATGTCTGAGTCCTATGGAAAAATAATCTTAAACACTGAGACAGGGATGAGGGAGGGGGTTACAACCAGGATACAAAGTGAATAAATTGTAAATAATAATAATAATAATGGTGATGATAATCATTAACATGTTTAAATTAAAGTAGTGTACCATTCTGTTTATTGATACTAACCAGTAACTGTCTTCTCAGTCAGTCTTAAGGAGTTGATCCAAGTCATGTAGGTTTCTATTTTTATCAAATAAATTTAATTTTATATGAGAAAAAAAATCTTAAACACTGAGCTATCTCTTAAGTCCCCAAATTGGTTTATATAGTAAATCCACTCTCAAGATACTCAGTTAAGCCATTATTTAACTAATTGTATGGATCAATTGATCTACCCGTAATGAGAAAGATCTATTAGCTACTTAAAACCTGCCTTTTTAGCACTTTCTATTAAGTCTTTTGTCCTTTTGTCCCTTTCTCCATTTGCTCCCAGCCTGCAGATACTTTTGCAACCATGAACACAGAATTCGTGAGGTCAAGGATTGTGGACAAAGCAGACTCAAGAAAACATAACTCTCTCCTGAAAGAGAGTAATAGACACCTTATGGCCAAATATGAGTGGTCATGGTCCATGAACATTGATTCAGTTTACTCCAAATTCCAAGTCCTTACAGGGCAGCGGTTTTTTATGAAGTTCTCAGAGTAATAGAACAAGAAGAGTCAATATCTGCCAAAAACATTGGTGGAAACATCAATTAAGTCAGTTTAAGCCAATGTGGTAATCTATGCTATAGACCTCAGATGCTATCTGACGATCTTAGCATCTGGGTTGGTCAATGATAGAAGCTTTTTGCCTAATAGTAATGAGATGTCTATTTAATAGTCATAAGTTAGTTAGCTAACATAGAAAGGTAAGCACTACATGCCTAATAATAGGGCTAAAACAGGCCAAGAAAATCTGGCTCTGGATGTACGTCATTCCATCCTCACCACAACGTTGATAATCAATCAGCCTTTGTAGTTGTATTTGCCTTCTGGGAAATTTTATTCCCAACAGAAATCTCGGAAATCCTAAAAAAGAGAAACCCTTTTTTCTCTTTCAGTTCTGTAACTTCTCTCGCCATGTGATGAGAAAGCTGACTAGTGTGTTGAGACTATATTCCAATCAGAGTTTGAACACAGAGCACCACCTTCAATTCTTAGCACATACTACTTCCGGAGGACCAGGACTCAGGGTAGACTGGCAGGCTGAGATTCAGAATGCCATGTCTGAAAACAATGCATGCCCCATGCTGCCCTGGCAGACCTTATTCACAGTGGCTTTTAGTGATGCAATGAATATAAATAAATTTAACCCCTTGTAGTGACCTTTTTTCAACTGACTTTGATTCTGTCTTAGATATCAAACTTTGGCACGCTGACACATCTACAGAATGACTCCAGGAAAGTTGACTACTTTCTTTTAGCAGTATACTAAATGTCTGCAAATAGTTGTGTCAGAAATAATATTTCTAAAACATTTTTTTAAATATTGATTAAAAAAATTTGAAAGTGTGTTATGTTCATGTGAATATGTGAATGTGACTGCAGGTGTCCACAGAGAGCAAAAGATGGTGGCAGATCGCCTGATTGTATTACAGGCATCAATAATCCAACCAATGTGGGCACTGGGGACAAATTTTGTGCTTGTAACTGCTGAGATGTTTATCTAGCTCTGAGATAACTTTTTTAAAAAATTAATTTTCTTTATATATCTATTTATTACAATTTATTCACTTTTTATTCCCACTGCAGCCCCCTCCCTTGTCTCCATCCAACCCCACACAACCTCCCTCTTCTTACCAATTATTTTGTTTGCTCTAGTTCTATGGAGTCAAAAGCATGACATTTGTCTTTCTTGACTCTTTTGGAGGGTTAAGTTGATGAGAGACATCAGACAAACACTGTTGATCAGCAGCAATCATAAGGCATGGAGGAAGAAATGGATTATTTCTGAGAAAGAAAACTGAATCTGCAGAAGCTGAAAAGATAATGTCTCTACCAACAATCTGGTAGCTCTACCTAATGAGATGGAATGGACTAAAATATTGAAAGGATTTTAGACTTTTCCAAATTTAACTTTCAAGCATGAAAAAAGCGAATTGGGAATGTGATTATATAGATGTTTAATACATTTTATTTTTAATTTGGAAAAATATTATCTATTTTAATATTTTTCCAGCAATATCATGGTATCAAAAGACTTAAATTTAAATATGAGTTACTTCATTATTAGTAATTTGTTATTGATATATAATTTTTTGTCATTGAAAAAAACAGGCCCCATTGCAGGATATGTTCATCAATATTATTGAAATTAAAATGCAGGCTGGAAAATCAAATAGTGATATAAGTTGTACATCTGGGGCTGTTTTAACTAAGACATCGTTTGGACCCATTTGAGTCTTCTGAGTGCTAGCATGGTCATGCCTACTCATTTCTACATTCTTAGGCTGCTTCCAGGAGCAGTGTTTGCCTGAGGAGGATTAGGCAGGCACCTGAAAAGAAGAGATCATTTGTTAAGATTCTGCTCTGATATCTGTGTAAGGAAAGAATGATGTTAAATGCATACAATGTGGACCAAGAGAGGCATTCCAGAGAGTATTATCCCAGTCTCTTTTTGACTGAGATTATTAGTAAAACATTCCCAACTCTCTGTTACATAACTTATTACATCATAAGCAAATCTTTTAGCTGATTGACAAGTGATAGCTATACATGCTGGACCCCAAACTTTCCTTTGAAGAACTCTGAATTTCTTATATCTTTCTGCCTTACATTATACACTTTTTTCTTGCTGGAAGAAGAGCCTTGGGTAGCTGTCGTATGGATGTGAAAGTATCTTTCTGACGTCATACAGGTTTGAATTGTACATCAGGGCCAAGTGTGAAACTGTGCTGTGTTATCTGTCCCTCAAAAACAAGTTGTCATTAATCATTAATAAATAACACTTTCCTTGTGTGTAGGGAACAGCTAGCTTTGATTTGAGTTAAGACTTCAAATGCATTTGGATAAAAATTTAAGGAATTGTTCTAATTGTTCAGGGGAGAAAAAGGTCTAAAATAATTTTTCTCACAATCTACAATAGATACCCAGTGCATGGGGCATTGTAGAAGAGAAGAGAAACTATATAGCTAGTATTCTGTGGATTGTGATCATTTAGAATGTTCTGTCCATCTCTAAATAGCTCCAAGTCAACATTAAATGTTCTGTGCACCAGGGTCAAACGAGACAAGGCTAAAAACGGAAATGAATTGGCTCAAATTTTACGTATGACATCTTGTGCTTTCATTTTGTGGATAATGAAATCTCAAGTGTATTATAATTTCCTACTCTTGTATGCATTTCTAGCCTTGTCAGGTCCTAGGAAAGATGCTGCCAGTTTCTGGAAGTTTATGCTATGAAACTTAAGTGTTCAGTGTGCATTAATCTCTCACCAACCAAAACTTTTTTGGTGTTCCTCTTGGAACAGCAATGATCTCTACCTTTGAACACACCAAACTTCAGGTGACAGAGCCCTCTCAAAATGTCAACTAGTCTGGGTGCTCTAAAGAAAATGAGAGCTGTTATCTCTCTTAGAAGTAATTCTCTCAACTCATGTAAGCATTCCACTAAAACTAACTTGTGCATCAAAGCACTCAAGTGTCATCTCTGTGTAGTGAAATTTAAAATGCACTCACAGCATTTTAAATCTGGCCTAGAATCTCATACCTATTATAGCACTTTCAAATTAGATAGTTTTTGAAACATCTTTGAGTCTCCATATATTTTCAATGTAAATAAATATCACTTTACCTTCATCTATATAATTGCAAATAACAGGGATGGATGGACTCTGAAGCCTTATCACATGCCTCATCTGAAGTCTTGACTCTGTCTCATTAGTTCTCAGTCCTAATTCAAGTGAAATAACAATTGCTTGATTTCTCAGTTTCTTCATCAGTATGAGAAAATTATATTTTTTAGTATATAAGATACATGAGATAAATTCAATTAACTGTAAATTTCTCATCATATAATCATTGTCATTTAAGTGTTATTTTTTTGTTATGACATAAAGCTCAATTCCTTGTTTATCATGAGAGACTGTTTACATTATAGTTGGGAGGCATCATGTGGTTGCTGTGAATTGAACTCAAGACCTCTGGAAGAGCAGACAGTGTTGTTAACTGTTGAGCCATCTCTAGTCATACTACAATCCACAGACCGATAAAAGCTGAGTAACAAAAGAGGGCCCAAGGGAGGGTGCCGGAATGTCACTCAGAAGGGGAAATAGAGTAGAGAGCACAAGTGGATGAAGACAGGGAACTGGGCAGGAGATGAAATGAGAATGGAAACATGGATGGGGATCAGTTATGGGGAGAATGGGTGTGGGAGGTGAAAGGGCTGGAAACAAGAAGGGAAACTGGGGAGTGAGGGGTACTCTCTGTCAAGCTTGCAGCCTTTGGCATGATGGCCTCCTGGGAGGACATGTGTTACTTTTGCTGAGAATCCTAGCAGGGGGGAACATGAAGACTGAAGTGACTTCCTCCTAGCCAGGCAGGACTAGTGGAAGGAGGGGAACAACAATCCATCCACCGACAAAACCTTTGATCCAAAAATTACCCTTCCTACAACAAGTGCAGAGATAATGAAGGAATAAAGTTTGAGGGAAAGTTCATACTTTAACTGGCCCGACCTGAGTCCCACCCCAAGGAAGAGAGCCAGTCTCTGACACTACTAATGATCCTCTGCTATGCTTTCAGATAGGAGCCTAACTTGATGTTCCACTGGGAGGCTCCAGCCAGTAGTGGATAGAGACAGATGCTGGGACTGGGAGCCAAGCATCGGGCAGAGCTCTGGAGGTCCTGTGGAAATGTTGGGGGAAAGATAGAAGGATGTGGAGGGGATAGCAACCCCACAAGACCAAGAGAGACAACTAACCCATTCCCATGGATGGAGACTTTCAGAGACTGAGACATCAACTAAGGAGCATGCATGATCTGGACCTAGGTCCCTTGGACATGTGTAGCTGATGAGCGACTTGGTCTTCATATGGGACCTCTGAGGAGTGGAGGGGCTAGGAGCTGTTTCTAACATGAAATCTATTGCCTGCCCTTTGGATCACTTCCCCTGGCAGTGCTACCTTGCCTGGCCTCAGGAGATGAAGATGTGCTCAGTCCTGATGTGACTTGATGTGCTGGGGAAGGTTAATATGGTAGGGAGGGTGGCTCCCCTTTTCTGGAGTGAAAGGGAGGGAGGAAGGGTGACAGAAGGGAAGTAGGAAGGGACTGGAAGAAGAGAGGGGGCACCCTCTGGATGTAAACTAAATAAACTAATATAATTTTTAAAAGGCTACTCAAGTTAGCAGACCTGTATGTATGACAGTGTTTAAAGCTCAGATACCTCAGGGAACAATACCTTTTTTCACTGTCATGAAGGCAGGACCACACCTGATTTATTTTACCATCTAATCTTGGTGTGGTAACCCCCACTTGGCTACATTTACATATTTACTTTTAGTCACCTATGATCAACTACCTTCTAAAAATTACACACACAAAAAAATAGTCCCTTTATTGTCAGAAACTAATATTGTGGCATATTCTTATAATTGCCTTATTTGTTGTGAATTATGGTATTTTATTGTACTTTATAAATTAAATCTGATGATGCTTTTGTGTGTATAGGATAAAAATTTGATGTAAGTTCCACTATTGTGCTCAGTCTCGGGCACCCACCAGGTCTTGAAATACTTCTTCTACAGATAAGGGGATTACTATCTCTGTATGAATTTGCATTAAATGAGTGAATGCACTCATTCTAACCCACGAAGAACTTGCCTGAGATTCCACCCTTGTCTTAAATGTCTCAGTCCCAGACCTCTGAATTTACAAGCACCATCTCTGTGTTCCTCTCCACTCACATACTAGCAAATGTTTCCTCTCTGGGGGTTGATGGTATCTTGGTAATAGAGTCTCACATTGCATGCCATGAAGCCTGAGTTTTGTCCTTGGTATGGCCCAAAATGTTGCGAATTTTATAATTTGTAAACAAAATTACCTCTTAAATCTGAAACTACTTTTGTTTAAAAATTGAAGAAGGGAAATAAAAGAAAATAAAAATAAAGACAAAATACTTGGAACAATCTGTCTACACATTTAAAAGTGCTAATGTATATTGCACTCTGAGTTTTCTTTCATCTGTGTGGAAACATTAAACTCAGCAGAATAACTCAGGAGACCCAGATTCAACAAGAAGAAATTGGAAGTGTAATGAGTTGAGTGTAGATTAAAAAATTAGTAACCTGCTTCAATTATTGCAAGCTTGCTCTTTTACTCAAGGTATCCAGATGTTAATGGAAATTAATCTGTATATTTTAATTTCATGGTCAGGATAATTCAGATGAAAGTGTTGTAAGCCTTTGTTATTAATAACTATTCATGAATATTTTGACAAGAAATCTTCCCCACCTCCCTGTAGTTAAAGTTGTGTTTCTATATCTAAGCTGCCCTTTAATTTCTTAAACTATTTTTTGCCTGGTAAAAAAAAATACTGTATTAATCCACATGAAAGCTTTATGCTATTAATCTGAAATCTGGGCCTTTAGCCCATACACTCATAATTTAAATGTCTTTTTTATACAGAAAAAAAAAAGACAGAGTTGAAGTTTAGGAAAAGTAATTGTCCCTAAGGCTTCTCAAAAAGGAAAAGTTGCTGTACACCAACAGGGACCATAGTATGTCTTTCTCCAATATGAAGATTTTTAGTGTATCAGTTTTAAGTAGCATGACCGTGAACATGCCCATCGTATTCACACATGTATATCATATGAATGCCAGTTATTGTTTCAAACATATGGCATGAAAAACTCATCTATCATGTATTTTCTATACCATCCTATCACCTCAAAGGCCACAACCTTTTCATCAGAGTGAACAGCTGATCATTTCATGCAGAGAATTTAAATCAGAAAAAATAATGACATGATGAAACCCGCCTTATGTGATGATAGCTCGCTCCTTGCCATTTGACTTAGGGACTAGTCACATTTCAGCATGCTTGGAAAAAGAGCATTGGTGAAGATCAAAGATGACTAGAAAGTCCTCTATGGTTTCTAAAATCCCTAAAAGGCTTCCAGTATTTATTTTGCTTTTGATAAAATACCTCAAATCTATTTCCTGCAATTGTGAATCACAGTATGTTTTACTTACAGGAAGGTGTACCAGTAAGACCAGGAAGAGAGCTTACTGTATAATGGCGGTCATGACTCCATAGTGAGGTCACCTCTCAAAAGCACAGTTACTGCATCAGCACTCTTAGTATTAAGCAGTGTGTTTCGTTTGTTGCCCACATTAAACAAGATAATTCCACTGAAGTATTGAGATGAAACCTTTGTTGAGCTGGTTAACTTACATGGGTTTATGCTAATTTTAACACAGATGGACCCTGGTAATTCAAGATGTGGAAAGGTAATCCTGATGTAGGATTTTATATAAAATTTCCAACGAGCCAGAGTGATCAATTTTAGGATTAATACGCATCTCAGGTCAGTTAGTACCTATCTTCCCTGGAGCTGTTCTTACAACAAGTCATTTAACCTATAATGACATTGCTTGCAAAAATAAATAAATAAATAGAAATAAAAATAAAAATAAAAATCACTGTGCAAGGTGAGCAAGAAGCCAGCATGAACAAGACAGAGACAAGAGAGGATGGAAACACAGCCAGGAATTTCACTAAAATCTAAAACTATCTCAACCAGAGTTATCACTCCTGCTGAGTGATAGGAGCTCTCAAACTCATGTGTGTTTCTCAAGCAGTGTCTTTCTGGCATTGCAAGCCAAGGAATATCTATTAAACTCTGGTAATTAAAAAGATCTTAATCATGCTAATGTAGAATTTATGTAAATCATCCAAGAAGATGCACTTTTGACATAGATATGAAATGGGCATCCAGTGTGCTGACTTGTGTGATTTTGTAGATGAGAAATTTGTATAAAGAAATATGCGTCTTACCCTACACTAGTTAAATAGTTTACAATGACTTGTTTCACAGTTGGAATGGAGGGGAATAATTCTATTTAACAGTTTCTATGTGTGTTATTAATTGTATGACTGTTACATATATCAAATTATTATTTTATATAAATACTGATACATCTATGAACTTATACATAAATATATATATATATATGAATGTACATGGATATATGCTGACATATATGTTAAAATGGAATACAATTGACATTACTTATTGATGACAGCTGCCCTCTTCACTGAGTGGTTATTCTGCAAACGTAAAAACCTTCTGACAGAATGAGAACAGAATAAATACCTGAAGACTTGGAATCATCTTGTGCAGATCCTTGGGCCGAGAAAATCAGGCTGATCTAAGAAGTAAAAGCCTCAAGAACAACATTCATAAAATATATGACACATTTCACTGCTTTAAATATTTTATTTTCAGGTCCTGCTTTTTATTTAGGATGAGTAATCCAAGTCCAGGTGGCTGGTTAAGACCATCGTACAGGGTATTGTCACTACAGGTAGAATATTTCTTTGATAGTCACCTTATCTGCTTCCCCCACTTGATGTAAAAGTCTTGAATCAGAAATGAATCCATTAGGACATTTCTCCCTTCATTTAAGCTGCTTTTGATTAGGGAGGTAGACAGGAATTTAACATTATGAAGTCCCTAGTAGTAAGAACAGAACTTCTCATGTTTAGCACTCCACAGCAGAAACACCAGCTCTTAACAATGGGAGCAAACTTTCTGTAGACACTGAGAGGTTATCATGACATTCTAATTGCTGTTTCTCTCCTGATTTAAGGGCAATTCCCCTGACCCATCTATGTGAGGAAGAAACAAAGAACTTCAAAAAATCTTATTTCTTCATGTTCATGTTCAAAAACAAATCAAATCAAATCAAGAATTTCAAATAGAATCTTAAAAAAATTGAATTTTTAAATATTGAAATACTTGCATTTTCTAAAAGCTAGATAAAGTTGTTAACACAAAAGAAAATAATATTTCAGAATGAAATTAATCGACTAAAATGAACAATAAAACATGTTTTATTATTCTTTCTCCTAATTTCTAGCTCTTGACTTGATTTTCTAAACAGCATTCTTTTTAATTTTCTTGATGGTAGGATATTCTGAGATTTAAAAAAAATTGTTGACAAAAACTTATACCGTTTATTGTCCTTAAGCATACAGTAGCAAGAAAACACAAAGTAAAGAGAGTTGTGGAACTACAGAATAATATCTAACCAGGTGGTCCATTATAGTCCAAAGCTTGGGAGACTTCTGGATCACAGAAATCATGAAGTCTGCCATTGCATAAGATGGTTGTTGAGGGTTGTTCTGATGCTTGTATTTTGATGCTAATTACTGGCCCTCAAGATCTGGTTACTGCCCT
This sequence comes from Rhombomys opimus, assembly GCA_010120015.1. Taxonomy (NCBI): domain Eukaryota; kingdom Metazoa; phylum Chordata; class Mammalia; order Rodentia; family Muridae; genus Rhombomys; species Rhombomys opimus. Next base: position 913,163 of record REGO01000016.1, read on the forward strand.
GTCCTTGTTCTGTAAACCTGCTTAAGACATCAGTCCCAATTAGTTGATTAAAAGACCGAAAATGGGGGCAGGGCAAGATGGGGTAGGCATGGCTAAGGTTCCTGGGCTGGGCTTTGGGCTCAGGAGGATCAGGGGAAACAAACAGACAGACTGGAAGCATAATGGGTTAGCATGGAAAAGGAACCACGTGGGCTGGGAGGAAAGACTTCAACTATGGTGTGGAAAGGCCCAGATGAAGAATACAAGCAAGTGTCTTTGTGTTTATAAGATATATATATATATATATATATATATATATATATATATATATATATATATATATGGTTCTATAGTGGTTTAAATGAGAACTGTTCCAAATGGCTCCATGGATTTGAACACTTGTCCCCATTTGGTTGTCCTATTTGGAGAGGTTATAGAGCCTTTAGAAGGTGAATCCTTGCTAAGAAAGTGCAGCATTGGAGATGGCTTTGAGGATTTGTAGCCTCATTCTGTTTCCTGTTTTGGCTGTTGTTTCCTGTGTGTAATAAAATCTGACCTCTCTGCTTCCTGATCCTACCTCCATGCCATTATGGACTTCCTTTCTGGAGCTGTACACTAAAATAAACTGATTCTTGCTAAAGTTGGTTTTGCCACAATATTTTATCACAGCAACTGGAGAGTAAACTAATATAGCTTCCAAAAATATACACCAAGGTATTTTTTTTTTCAAAAACAATAGTATAAGAAATCCTGGGTAACTGAAGGAGAAAAAACACATTTTCATCTCCTTAGATGCTGAAAAGGCATTTGACAAAATCCAACATCCATTCATGTTTAAAGACTTGGAGAGATCAGGGATACATGGCACATACCTGAACGTAATAACGGCAATATACAGCAAGCCTATAGTGAATATCAAACTAAATGGAGAGAAACTTAAATCATTCCCACTGAAATCAGGGACAAGGAAAGGCTGCCCACTCTCTCCATATCTCTTCAACATTGTTCTTGAAGTCCTTGCTAGAGCAATAAGAGAGTTGAAGGAGATCAAGGGGATACAAATTAGAAAGGAAGCAGTCAAAGTATCACTATTTGCAGATCATATGATAGTATACCTGAGTGACCACAAAAATTCTACTAGGGAACTCCTACAACTGATAAACACCTTCAGGAAAGTGGCTGGATACAATATTAACTCAAAAATATCAGAAGGCCTCCTGTATACAAAAGACAAAAGGGCTGAGAAAGAAATTAGGGAAACAACACCCTTCTCAATAGCCACAAAAGACATAAAGTACCTTAGTGTGAACCAAACCAAGCAAGTCAAAGACTTGTATGAAAAATTATTTCCAGTCTCTGAAGAAAGAATTAGAAGAAGATATCAGAAGATAGAAAGAACTCCCATGTTCATGGGTTGGCAGGATTAATATAATAAAAATGGCCATCTTACCAAAAGCAATCTACAGATTCAATGCAATTCCCGTCAATTTACCAACACAATTTTTACAGACCTTGAAAGAAAATTTCTCACCTTCATATGGAACAACAAGAAACCCAGATTTGCTAAAACAATTCTCTACAGTAAAAGATCTTCAGGAGCTATCTCCAACCCTGATCTCAAGCTGTACTATAGAGCAACAATACTAAAAACTGCATGGTACTGGCATAGAAACAGACTGGTCGATCAATGGAATCAAATAGAAGACCCTGACATAAATCCACACACTTATGGAAACCTGATTTTTGACAAAGATGCCAAAACCATTCAATGGAAAAAAGACAGCATCTTCTGTTCTAACTGGATGTCTACATGTAGAAAAATGAAAATAGATCCATACTTATCACCCTGCACAAAACTAAAGTCCAAATGGATCAAAGACCTCAATATAAAACCAGACACACTAAACCGCTTAGAAGAAAAAATGGAGAAGAGCCTTGAACTCATTGGCATAGGAGACAACTTCCTGAACAGAACACCAACAGCACAGGCTCTAAGAGCAACAATCAATAAATGGAACCTCATGAAACTGAAAAGCTTCTGTAAAGCAAAGGACACTGTCGTCAGAACAAAATGACAGCCAACAGATTGGGAAAGGATGTCCACCAACCCTATATCTGATAGAGGACTAATATCCAGTATATATAAAGAACTAAAGAAGTTAAACAGCAACAAATCAAGTAATTCAATTAAAAATGGAGTACAGAGCTAAACAGAAAATTCTCAATAGAGGAATATCTAATGGCAAAGAAACACTTAAAGGAATGCTCAACCTCATTAGCCATCAGGGAAATGAAAATCAAAATGACCCTAAGACTTCACCTTACACAGGTGAGCACAGGGGTCTTGGCCATCAGAATGGCCAAGATCAAAAACTCAAAAGACAACACATGCTGGAGAGGCTGTGGAGAAAGGGGAACCCTCCTCCACTGCTGGTGGGAATGTAAACTTGTACAACCACTCTGGAAAGCAATCTGGCGCTTTCTCAGACAATTAGAAATAGCACTTCCTCAAGATCCAGGTGTACCACTCCTAGGCATATACTCAAAAGAGTCTCAAGTGCACAATAAGGACCTTTGCTCAACCATGTTTGTAGCAGCTTTATTTGTAATAGCCAGAAGCTGGAAAAAACCCAGATAACCCTCAGTGGAGGAATGGATGCAAAAATTGTAGTATATCTACACAATGGAATATTACTCAGCAACAAAAAACAAAAAAACAAATAAAAACAACAATAAAAACAAACAAACAAAAAACAAAAAACAAAACAAAAAAAAAAACAAGGAAATCATGAAATTTGCAGGTAAATGGTGGGATCTGGAAAGGATCATCCTGAGTGAGCTGTCCCAGAAGCAGAAAGACACACACGGTATATACTCACTCATATAGACATATAATATAGGATAAACCTACTTAAATCTGTACACCTAAAGAAACTAATCAAGGGGGAGGACCATTGCTAAAATGCTCAATTCCTATCCAGAAAGGCAAAGAAGATGGACATCAGAAGAAGGAGAAAAGAGGGAACAAATCAGGAGCCTGACACAGAGGACCTCTGAAAGGCTCTGCCCTGCAGACTATCAATGCAGATGCTGAGACTTATGGACAATCTTTGGGCAGAGTGCAGGGAATCTTAGGAAAGAAGTGAGAAATAGTAATATCTGGAGAGGACAGGAAATCCACAAGGAGAGCAACAGGACCAAAAAAATCTGAGCACAGGGGTCTTTCCTGAGACTGATATTCCAACCAAGGACCATGCACAGATATAGCCTATGGCAGTTCAGGGTCCAAGTGGGTTCTAGAGTAATAGGAACAGGGACTGTCTGGCATGAACTGATTGGCCTGCTCTTTAATTACCTCCCCCTAAGGGGGAGACAGCATTACCAGGCCATAGAAGATGACAATGCAGCCACTCCTGATGAGACCTAATTGACTAGGATCAGAAGGAAGGAAAAGAAGACCTCCCCTATCAGTGGACTTGGGGAGGGGCATGCATAAAGAGGGTTGAGGAAGGGAGGGATTGGGATGGGAGGAGGAAGGGAACCACAGGGGGAGATCCAAAGTAAATAAAGTGTAATTAATAAAGAATTAAAAAAAAAACCAATTTGAAGGCAAATGATGGAAACTAGGAAAAAAAAGAAATCCTGGTTATTAAAAAAAAAAAGAAAGAAACTGTATTTTTAGCATGCACTGTACAGAATAGCAAACCTATTGCCAGGCCACTGTGATTTAAATGTAAATCTTGAAGTGTTAAATCCAGGAAAACAGTGAGGAAGAAATTTCATGACTTTGGAATTGGAAATAATTAGAAGCACAGACAACAAACAAATGTATATTGGGACTAAGGTGGCCAGAACCATTTCTGAACAGAAAGGGAAATGACCAGCAGGATGGAAGAACAATATGCATAACAGAGGGAATGTGAAGAATGCTTTAAATTAATGTGTGATCTCTAGATCAAGAAATACTTCCAACTCAGTGTGAAAACACAACAAAATGCTGCCCCCCATGGGGATGTGATCAAAGAGCCAGCTACTGATTCCATGTCAGAGACAGCCCCAGTTCCCCTTACTAAGAAACCCAGTGGGAGACTGAGCTGCATGGGTTACATCTGTGCAGGGGTTCTAGATTATCTCCATGTACTGTCCTTGGTTGGAGTACCAGTCTTAGAAAAGACCTCTGGGCCCAGAACTTTTGGTTCTTTTGTTCTTGTGGAGCTCCAGGCAATCCAGGTCTTTATATTTTTCCCTTCTTTCATAAGATTCCTTACTAGGCCACAGAGGAAGACAATGAAGACGTTGTGATGAGACCTGATAGGCTAGGGGCAGATGGAAGGGGAAGAGGACCTTCCCTATAAGTGGACTAGGGAAGGGGCATGGGAGGAGAACAATGAGGGAGGGCAGGATTAGGAGGGAATGAAGGAGGGGGCTACAACTGGGATACACAGTGAATAAATTATAATAAATAAAAAAATTAAAAAGACATAACCAGTCAAAACAGTATAAAAAACATAACAAAAAGTTTTTATTAAATATAACCTCCTAGTTAAAAAAAAAAACAAAAAAAAAACAAAAACAAAGGACTTTGACTACACATTTCTCTATGGTAAAACATGAAAATGACCAGCAGGTTTATGAAGAAATAGTTTAATACCACCAAGCAGGGAAAGACAAATTACAAACATAATGAGATCCACTACTTCACAGTGGTCAAAATAACTAGTGCAAACCAGCAATTATCGTCAAGTTAACGATAAATGTGGGAACACGTAGACTTTTGTAATGAATGCTCACTGGTGCAGGTGCTATACGCAACCGTATGGGACTTTCTCAAAGGGCTAATGTCAGAACTTCCATGTGAACCCCTACCGCCTTTTCTATACACAAATATTGAAAATACATGAAATTAGAATTTTGAAGATGTGTGAATGAGAACTTGAATGTGCTGTTGCATGTCTCACGTTTAGAAATATTTCATGTCTGTCCATGAGAAAGTATGTGAATGAAGAATGCATGGCATAAACACATAAAATAGTTAAATAGTAAAATAGTCCCTCCATTTCCTATGTCTTTGAACTTAGAAAACAATAAGTTAGTATACATACAACATTTTCATAGATAACATTGTTGATTTCACATGGAACTTGTGAGATATCTTAGACTTCATGGAAAAATATTGACAATGTTCATGTATAGAATACAGTCATTATGAAAGTGAACAAGAAGGTAGAAGCACTTGTGATGTCTTGTTGCACATTGTGTCAAATCATTTCTTTTGTGTATTGTTACAATTACAAATGCCATGGGCCATGGACAAAGTTGACTGTGTCCGATATATGTCCCTCCAAAATGAGTAGCACTGGGTTCAATATCTTCTGAGGATATTTTAGTGCTATTGTGAGTCAGGTTGTCCTTTGTTTGAGAAAATGAGCAAAACAAGTTAAAAATAGAGAGACTTTCGATTTCAGGATTTTTTTTTTTTGATGCGGAGTGGAGACTAATACCACTTGTCTCTGTTACTTTGGGGTCCTTGGATATGACAACAAACTTTTGATGAGAATGAAGTGCTCCTCTTCATTTTCTTTTGATTAGTTTTGGTTGAAAGTCTATTTTATATCAAGATGGCTACTCCAGCTTTCTTTTCTGCGTCCATTTGTTTGGAAAACCTTTTTTTCAGCACTTTACTCTGAGGTAGTGTCTACTTTTGTTGGATAGGTGTATTTCTTGAATGCAGCAGAATTTTGGATCTTGTTTTCCCAACCAATCTGTTAGTCTGTGTCTTTTTATTGGACAATTGAGACCATTGATCTTAGTAGATTTTAATAGATGTTAATAGATCATAAACCATTGATTTTAATAAATGTTAATAGACCACTGATGTTAATAGATCATTGATGCTGACATCAATTGAGACCATTGATTTTAATAGCTATTAATGACCAACGATTGTTATTTCCTTTTATTGTAGAGTTGGTGGTGATTGTGTGTTTCTGTGCTTGTGTTCTTTTGCCTTTTTTTTTATTGTGAAGGTATTATTATCCTGTGTTTTCTTGGGTGTAGTTTATCTCATTGGGTTGCTGTTTTCCTTCTAATATCTTCAGTAGGGCTGGATTGTTGCGTATATACTGTTTACATTTAGTTATGTAGTGGGATATTTTGTTTTCTCCATCTATGTTGATTGAAAGTTTTGCTGACAACAGAGCAAGAAGGGTATAAAATAAAGCTGTTTGCTTCTTTGGACAGTAGGCAAGGAGAAACAGACAAACAGATAAGAAAGTACAGGGGATACAATATTTCCCTCAAAGGCACACCCTTACTCAGCATCTCCTTCCCCAACTTTCAGTGTCTCCAACAATGCTATTAGATTATGCATCCTTCATAGTATTGATACTTTGATTATGTCAGGGCCTGTAATATCTCATGACTTCCAAAAAGGTGAGTGCCTGTAAGCAAGCCTCCATACATGTTTACATGAGGAGCATTTCATAATCAAACTATAGTGGCACACTGCTTCAGTTAATCATAGGGAAAGGCTTTGTAAAGTAAGAAATAAGGAGGGTTTTGTTTCTTCTGTTAGCTGCTTTTATATCCCTCTAGCGCATTTCATTTATTTGAAATCTTACAACATTCTGATTGCCTCTGATGGTTACATACAACCAAAAGTCTTATGGTAATGCATTTGGTCACCTATGTTCCATAACTTTGTCTAGTTTAGAAATCCAAACCTATGTGTGAGCACCGAAAAGCATATTCTAAACATGCCACTGTTATACTGCTTACAACCTTGCTCATAGTTCCCTAGACTGTGGTGGTGCACAATAAAAGCTATTCTTAAAAAATTCAAAAAGGTTTAGAGAATACTACATTAAATTTAAATTTTTTTTGTGGAAAAGTAGATGTAAGTATTTATGAATCTCATTTAAGGCCAGAGAAGATGGCCATAATCCACTCTTCATCCTCCCTAAAGCCATCTCATTTCTTTCCTCAGTCCTTCAGGTATCTTTAAATATTACTTTCCTTATAAGTCTTCCTTGTGTACTTTATCTAATATTTAATGCCTATTTCTTGAATATTTTATATAGCTGGTACTTCTGTTTTTCTCCTTCTTATCACTACCTAATGACCTAGCACACATTTTTTTTAATTTTTTATTTAACTTTTATTAAATACACTTTATTCCTTTTGTATCCCCCCATAAGTCCCTCCCTCCTCCCCTCCCGGTCCCACCCTCCCCCCCTTTCTGCATGAATGCCTGTCCCCAAGTCCACTGATAGGGGAGGTCCATTTTATTTATTTTTCATGGTACTCTAGAGGCCTTGTACTGCCTACCTCCACCACATGGAAATAAGTCCACCAGAGGGGGACATATGTATATCATGATCGCTGCTTTAAATCCCTAGTTTGTAAACTGATACCCAGTATACAATTGTTACTTTATAAAGATTTGTTGAATATTTAAAATAATTTATTTTCTTTTCTGCTGCAAATCAGTGAAACAGGAGCTGTTATCTAGTTTTAATTTGAGAACTCTAAGTGTCCAGAGGTGTTAGCTGCTGTATTCCAACCTCAGGGTAAATAACAGTCTTCCTCAGAGAAGGGACAATATAAAAGTGGGTCAGGCCATCTAAACAATACCTGAAGGTAGTAGGCACAGAGAGAAGAAAGCTCAAACCTGTCCTGAAAGTACACAGGAGTTGGCATGACGTCTACGGATCAAAGTCTGAGGAGACAGTTCCAGGTCCTAGCAGAGGTATACAATTAAAATGTAATGGTGGGGGAAAGAATAAGATCTCAGAAGAATGTGTGTGACTAGGCTGCAGAATCACCACACTGAAATAGTCCAATAAAACTGCAGCATCCTCTGATGAGAAAATAAGTCATAGCTTTGGACATGAGAAAGCTTAAGGTCAGACACTATTGCACAGCCTATGTCACTAATTTGACTTTCCATCCCTAATGTGTGCAAAAAAAAAAAAAAAAAAAAAAAAAAAAAAATTTCAAATGAGGAACTGGGACTGAGAAGGCACATAACTTTCTCATGATGAACACATGAGTGAGCTGAAGGCAGGGATGAGAGCAGGCCAGGCTTTCAACCCTGCTTTTGACCAATTATATCTGGAATGTTAAATAGGGGAAATAAATGAACCCAGAAATATATACAAATGCCTGCAATAATGCCTAAAAATATGTCTGTAGCTCAAATAAAGAAACCAGATGCTGTGAGCTAGTTTGCTTATCCTAGAATATAAAATATTAAAAATAACTCTTGACAGTATATTCTGTAGTTGAGCTAAGTAGAATTAAAATAACTTTGCTCAAGCAAACCTGGGTTGGCTTTTTATACACTATAAATGTCTAAAGGATAATGATTAGGTTTTTCAGAATAAAGCATTGCAATGAGCTTAGGAATTGCTATATTTAAAGTAGGTCTATATACTCACTGGTTCACTCATTGATTAATTTACTTGTTACTCAGAACTGTGTTTTAATATATCACCAGACCAACTTCAGTTTTATTTTATATTTTGAATTTATGTTTGACTATAAGGAAATAACACCTTTGATGAACCTTGGAAATAAATAAAAATTATAAACTTGCTGCATATTACTATTTTTCAGCGATAATCCAAGACTTTTTTGGGAAAAGTAGAATAAATTTATTAGTTGCTTAGTATAAAAGCAACAAACAGTGATATAGCACCTCCATGCCTGTAATGAGTGGTGTGTGTGTATGTGTATGTGTGGTACATATGTGGGTAAAGTAATCTTACCAAAATGCAATATACCATTATCCTTTATGTAGTAATGTAATTGTGGAAAGGAAGGCATAGATATTGGGAATCTAAGGGTACAAAGAGTATGTACACAGCACTAAACAAAAAAGAAACATATGGAACTAAAACTTTATACTCAATGCATCACTTGTGGTTTTTTTAAGTATACAAAATATAAAATATTTAATTAAGTAAATACATGGATTTGTGAATTACTGGCTTACTCAACCAGATAATTAAAAAATGGAAATAATTGTAATGCAAAATATTATATAGAAGTCTGAATTTATGATCAATGAATTTAGATATGTTAGAACCTACAAAAAAAACAAATATAGAATAGAATTATTACAGTCTCTTTAACATCAATATCTATTGGAGGATATATTAACTATAATATGATGTGTGCAAAATATCACTTGCCAAGATTAGAAATGAAGTAAAGCTATGGGTAAATATTAGATAAACTGAAAAAATGAGGTTTCAATAATAGATGGAATGTAGAACTGGAGATATCAGGTTCTACAGAGTTTAAAAAATATTAAGGCTATGGAACAGGGTAACTAAGGAAGAAAAACACAATGCCAGGGACAGAGGAGAAAGAGAAATAAGTTAAGAATGAGAGGAATTTATAAATTAGTGCAGATATTATTCCTCAGCAAAGAAGCATCTTTGTGCAGTAGACAGTATTTAAATAATTCACAGGTGATCACAATATAGAGCTAAATGTCTGTCATAATTGGAGCATCTATACAACAACCTGTATTTATTACTTGTTGATTAATATAATAAAACACCTTGGCCAAAGCAAGAAAAGTTTAATTGGGCTTAGATTCCAAAGAGATGAGAGTCTATTACCATCAAAGCAGACAAACATATAGCAGGTAGGCAGGGTTGCTGAAGAACCAGTGGAGAGATCACATGTTTGTTTTGTCAACTTGACATAAACTGTATCCTCTGAGAAGAAGGAACCTCAAGGAAGAAAATGCCTCAATCAGGTTGGCCTGTAGGCAAGCCAGTGGGACAGTTTCTTGATTAATTATTGATATAGAAAGGCCATCTCACTGGGGGTGGTCATACTCCTGTGCTGGTTGTCCTGTGTTGTGTGAAAAATAAGTTGAGTAACCCAAGGGAAACAAGCCAGTAAACAACTTTCATCCATTAAAGAAGAAGAAGAAGAAGAAGAAGAAGAAGAAGAAGAAGAAGAAGAAGAAGAAGAACAAGAACAAGAACAAGAAGAAGAACAACAAGAAGAAGAAGAACAAGAAAAAGAACAAGAAGAACAAGAAGAACAAGAACAAGAACAAGAA
>REGO01000016.1:923232-938167 GCA_010120015.1 Rhombomys opimus
AGAAGAACAAGAAGAACAAGAAGAACAAGAACAAGAACAAGAACAAGAACAAGAACAAGAACAAGAACAAGAACAAGAACAAGAACAAGAACAAGGGCCTGCACTTGCACAGACTTGAGGCTTCAAAACCTCAAAGTGACATAGTTCCTCCAGCAAGACCACACTTCTTAAATCTATCCAAACAGTGCTACCAACTGGAGAACAAATCTTCGAATGACTATTCCTAATGTGTACATCCCATATTCCATATGAACTACCATACAATGCCTACCCAGAGAACATTGTGGAAGACATGAGCAACAGACTGAAAGAGATAGCGGTCAGGGTGGATTGGGCAAAATGATGTCTTCTGTTCATGACAGGGCTGTTTCACTTAATTCATTGCCATTGTGTTTGCCTGTGCTAGAATAAGCCAATCAACATGGTAACTTAGATCTAGCAATCATGACACCCCACACATAGCTAAGGCTGCTACACTGTTGGCTACTAGGGTAAAAAGAGGCAGTTTCCTTTAGAGATGTGACCCCTGTTAGGTCAATCATGCTCCAGTGGGTGGCATCATACCCTTGCATATATGAACAGCACAGCTTGGACTCAGTGGGTTAATTTTGTAAAATGAACAACAAAGTTGGAGAAGGATGTAGAAATAGTTACAGGTAGATACAGGAAGGGTTGGGGTGGAGGGTGGACATCAGGGGTGAATATGATCAAAATACATTGTATTGATTTGTGGAAAAACTTTAAAAATAAAATATATTTAAATTTTCTGGTTCTGTTGCTCCACTTAAAGGAAGGAGAGGAGGACCTCCCCTATCAGTGGACTTGGGGAGGGACATGAGTGACGAAGGGGGAGGGAAGGTGGGAATCAGGAAGGGAGGAGGGAGGGGCTTATGGGGGGATACAAAGTGAATAAAGTGTAATTAATAAAAACATAGCTGAAAATATATACATATTTAAAGAATTAATAGTTGAGGATAATGAATTATTTTTGAGTTCATATGTAGTACTACTTAAAGAAATATATATAATTCACGTAATGGCTTGAGAGTTGTTGCAATAAATCTTAGGAATATAGAAACAAATGAGATATGTGTGCTGTCTCAACAACTTTCTATGGAAGCAAAAGATTTTGCAGCAAGCAATTTAAAAATGGTTTGGTTTAAGCAGGAACAGAATTCAGACAAGATATCGAAGTATCATAGAAAAGCGTAAAGCTTCTGTCTTTAAATGTTGATAGAACATTTATATGGATAATATTTATAATTAAATCCAAATTGCTTTTCAGGGAAACGAGCCGCTGTGCTCATGTCCCCTCACTTTAAATTTGTTTGAATTCTTCCTTTAAACTCCAGTGAACACTGGCCCCGAGTGCTGTGCATTGCAAACCATACATAGCAAATGGACCTGAGCCCTGTATTTGCAAAGCCAAATGATGTTGATGTCATTTGAGTAAATTAGTGTTCCGAATTATTTCTTTAACTAGAAAAATATGCAGATGCTGACTTTTCACATGGATGGCATCACCAGAAACTGCTTATCCCGGCTCCATGACATTTCACAACAACACAAACAGAAACTCTGTTCTAAAACAGACTTCTTTATAAGTTGTCTGTTTCCTTCATGTATTTATTTGTTCATGGGTATTTGAATAGCATTCATATTCAAATATGGAGGTGGGAGTTGTTTGTTGTGTAACATCTGATGTTGAAATGTGCCTAAGGGAATCAAAGCAAATGTCAAAGGTAACAGAAGCCTAAGACCAAGACTAGTTTTGTAAAGATTCAAACTGTCTGCAGCAATGCCTACTTGAATAAAAGGAAATATGAAGCTCCAGGAATGCAGATTTCTGGTGTTGCTATCACACAAAGACCTTTCACACAGAACGGTAAAATGTTCACCAGACGTCAAAATTTCGTGCAAATACTGACAGAAGAAAACTCCAAGGTTTAAAAAAGCTAAAGTGAGAAATACCAAACCCTAAAAATCAGAGATCATCCAGCAGTCAGGGGCAAGACTAGAGTGATGGGGGAGAGAATTGCCCCTGAGATTCTATCATGCAAACTGCTATACAAGATTAATTTTATAATTGAACCAAATTGGTCTGTCATTTAGAAATCAATTATGTTCCATTTATAACAGATAGAAATAGAGTAGGAGAATGACATTTTAAGCTACATCTGACTTTAAAACAAAAGTGTGAAAATAAAAAACAATAGATGTAAACTGTGGATCTGCTCTCAACAGAAAGAGCAAATTTGAATATAGATAGATACATAGATAGATAGATAGATAGATAATTTAATTGTCATATAAAGGTCAATTGCAGAAAAAGTAAATTTTAATACATTTTATTTTATATATAAGGCAGTCATTACAGATATTACCTATAATTTGGATATGCCTATTAATTTCTACTGACTTGATATCTAATTCTTTATTGGCGGGCAGTTCCCTCTCCATAATTCTGTTTCTGTCTTTTCTCACTGTAATTACGAAGCACTTGTACCTCAGTAAGTAAATGTTCCCAGGTTCTGGGATCTTTGAAACACTAACAGAGCGATAAAGGTGCATATATGTGTGAGATCCCAACCAGAGTTTTGTGTGCAGGTTACCTCACTGTTCTGAGTGGACCCTTGATGGTTTGTAGCTAAGGCACTGACCAAGCAACGCCACCTAGAATTCGCTCATTCTCAACGTGTGATGTGGCTTCTTCTTTTAGTCTTTTACCATGTACATTGCATTTATTCTTTTTTCTCTATGTAAATCTTTACTTACTCCTTAGTGAGATGAGGAGATGGAAGCGATACACCATCTCCTTTGTAGTTACTCACAGCTAAAAATGGAACAAACACTTAGTGGAATAAAATTTTATTTTATCATGTTTTCATCAAATGTTTAGACTTTTCTCCTGAGAGCCAAGAGGCAGCCTGGGAAGGTCTTATGAGTGAGTGTAGGTTGATGCTGGTAGTGTGCTTGCACTTTACTGAAGACTTGAGATCAAGGAAAGCAACAAGAACATTATCTGCACACTTTCGTCTGTCTGTTGGTTCTTTAAGTTTCATTCCGAATCAGAGGTCAGCATGTTCTGGTGCTCTTAGGTGATTTTCTGACAACTAAGAATTCTGAGCCCCTTATTGCATGGCAGTAGATACAACTCATTAACCAGAAACTCCTAAAGACACAAAGCATCAGCATTCATTTGGTAGCTACTCTCTCCCTCTCTGAAGGCCTCATGCCTTATCTGTAGCACAGCTGCCACCACACTAGGTTTCACTGGAATGTAGGAAGCTCACTCCTTGGAATAAAATGAATGAACCGACAACCACCGCATGAAACAACCTCTAAATCATAAAGCAACAAAGACCAAATAGCAAGTCTCTCACCGGCCTCACATTTGTCCTTTATCCTCAGCCTATGGGAGGACTATCCTCTCTAACACATCTTTACTACTTATGCATAAATAATCCTCACACTTTCAATAGTTTGAAGCAAACAAAGTATTTACTATCTCATTCTTTCTCTGGATCAGAAGCTGAGAGAGGTGCAAAGTGGCACTTTTGTTTGTTTGCTTGTTTTCTAGATGCTCACTTACCTTCTTTAATCCAGGTAATGTTCAGTTGGCGTTTCAAAGACAGCTGGCCAGATTCATGCCTGGACGATGGACTGGATAAAGTTCTTTGTATAAAGGCGTTGTGATAGGTCATCAATATTCAGGCTTCACTTTTTCAAAGCCAGGTAGAAAGAAATTTCTTTACAAGATAGAATGCTTCTTTTAAGAGCCAACATGTAAATCATGCCTATATTTGAGAATGTCCCTTTTAATAAAATCAACTGATTATTCACAAATAAAGACAGTCTTGCTCTTTTTCTTTGCATTTTCTATATATTTACCATTTTTGTCTTCGGTTGTTATAAAATGTTTATTCAATGTTGAATAAAATGTCAGAATTTTTTTCTTTTTTGTTCATGAACTAAAATATGAATATTCCCTCTAAAATGTGTTTGTTGAAAACTTCACACATGTCCACAATGATTGTTGATACATTCTTTCCTCCAGACACCCCTGGACTCCCCACAACATATGTCCCTCTTAACTTTATGTCTTCTATTTTGCAAGACACTGAATCCAATTAAGTCTGTTTCAAGTGTGTAGGGCCCATCTACTGGGGCATGTGCAACCTACTAATAGTCAAACCCTAAAGAAAAGTGACTCCCACTCCCTCAGCAGTCATCAGGTTTCTAGAGTTCCTCAGCTAAGAGCAGAGCCTTGGAAGCCTCGCCTCTTTCCATTTGAAAATTTTCGAATGCCTTGATCTTACACAAATAGGATTTCTACAGGTTACCACAAATTCTGTGAACACATAGGTGTAGCAGCCTTGTCATGGTCAGAGAACAGCATTTCATAGCAGCTCCCATCATCTAGAATGTATATTTTTTCCATCTTCCTTTTCTGTATTGTCCCCTGTTCCTTAGAATATACGTCCCATACGAAGCTGTGCACTCACTGTCACATATTCTCAGCACTCTAAGCAGTTGTGAGACTCTGCATTAATTCTTACTCATTGCAATAAGAAGTTTCTATCCAAATATTGAGAAGAACATAGATCCATGGATATAAGCATAAATATTTGAATACATTTTGACAAAATGGCCATTAGAAAAAAAAATTAGTTGATCCTCCCATTGGCAAAATGACTTCCACTATTGTGGGTTTTGACCATGTTTACAATATTAGAACCCACTAATTCATTAGCAAATTGAAAATATAATTCAAAAAGAAGTTTGAGGAGAAATATCCCACATTTTTGTAAACAATGTTCCTTCTAGAAGACATATGTGATTAAATGAAGATCTCTGTATGTTCTTAGTAGTTTTTTATCAAAGGGGTTCCAGAGGTACCCAAAAGAGTATACGCTATTGCCATAACTAGAGGGCAAGACCATCTTGCAGAAGATACAGCACAGAAATCAATCTTGAATTTTCCAGAAGTCATTCTTCCTGATGGGTGTTTTCATTATGCTGGAAGCTGCTGTTCAGGCTGCTGGAAGAGAAAAGATTCGACTGTCTTATCCAACACTAGATCCTACATACCACTACGCCAACCTGTCAGGCGAGATGTGTCCACTGATGCAATAGTGGCATGACTGCTATGGCAATGTCCAGGAATTCGGCTGATTTGACACAAAAATATTTTGTTAAAGTTTATTATTCTTCATTGTGAATTAAAATTGATTTATATTAATAATAGGACATTATCTTGCATGATTATTTTTCTGTATAATTTTTAAATCACCGATGAATATTAATTTTTCAGCATGAAAGTTACACTAATACAATGCTTTCTTTAATAATTTGAATATTGATGAACTATTTCAATATTGTTTATTATTGATTATTAAAATAAAATATTTCAATATTAGGTAAATTTTCAATTTTGAGTGATATATGTGTCCTTAGAATATATTCACCTGCATATTTGACATTTCTGGAGCAATCAGTTATTTCCTCTATATAAGAATGCATTTTGCCCAGTTTTTTTCTCAACCTAGTAAATTCTGATTTTAATAACAAATGGAGTTAAACAAATTTAAGTAAGCAAATAAGATGCATAGTTAAAATTATAAAAAACTAACAAACTGAAGATGACAAATAAGTAAAAGGGAGACATCCAGTGCACTTTCATGTTCAAATTAAATTTGTTAAAAGATCGATAGTACTTAGTGATTTAGAGATCCAATGTGCTCACCACCAATGAAGCCACAAAAGACCTCAAATGGAAAAACAATCTTAATAAAATTAAAAAAGAAAAACTGAAACATCAAAATTCCTTGCTTCAAGAGTCTGTCGGGATCCAGCAACCAAAACAGAATAACCTTAGCATAAAACCTGACTCACAAAATGAGAACAGATTATAAATAAAACTAAGACACGGTTTATGCATCTACACCCAACTGATATTTTGACAAATGTGAGAAATATATACTGGAGAACTTACAACTTATTTAGCAAACAGTGCTGAGAAAATTTAAGGTCCATGTAGTAAAAACAAAAACAAAACCAAAAACTAAGGCTGCCTTTTATCTTAAACAGTTCACATAAACCAACTCAAAATGAATCAAAAAGCTGAAAATATAAAGGTGCTTGTGAAGACATAACTGAAGTACTTTTACTATATTGCCATAGGCAATGGGCTTTTTAAGACTCTCAAAATGCAGGCAAAGATGAAGGAGAAATAAATAAATGGAGTGATGTCAAACTGAACACTTCACCGCAGCAAAGGGAAAAGCCAACAACAAAACCAAAACCTAACAGGGTAGGGAAATATTTGCAAACTTCTCATCTAAGAAGCTAACTTCTACTATATAAAAGGAATTTAAAGATTTAGCCACAAACCTGAATACTGAAATTTAGAAACAGGCCAATGATCTATGTACATAAGTCTGAGAAGAAACAACAAACGGTCAATCAATACATGAAATTTTGCTTATAATCACTGGATAAATGCAATTCAAAATTGCAAGGTGATGTCATCTGACCCAGCTATTCTCAACAAGTAAATAATAACAAATGCTGATCAAAGAGTGGAGAAAAAGAAAGCCATATTCATGAGAGAGCATATATCTTAGACAGCATGAACATTATAGAGGCTCTTCAAATATTTCAAAGTAAAGTTAAGATATTCTGCTACTACTTAAACTTCCGTACTAGATAACTTTGTGACACTGAAACAAAATATGTCATAAAAACAACTTACAAGAGGAATTATTTAGTTTGAATCACTGTTTAAGATTGTTGCGGTCTATCACAGCAGTGATGTTATGGAGCATCTGTAAAAAGGGGAGTGTGTTGCAGAGATAGTTACTTATATCAGGGAACCCTTGGAAACAGGAAAAGTATGGTTGGGATTACGGGAAGGTGTTTATCTTTTAAAAACCCACCATTAACTAATACACACGCCTTTGAATGCCCTTCTACTTTTTTTGTTCTGTCTGCCATGTGGCTATTACAGATAAAGTGGGTGACTATACTCTGCTATCAGTCATAATTAATTTTCCTTTACACAAGCCAACGGAGGTAGATGATCATGGTCTGAATCTTCTGAAGCCATAAATCCAAACAACATTTTCTACTTAAGAAAAATTTTTCTTTCAAATATTTTTTCACACACAAACATACGCACACCCCACCTCATACATCACATACACATATATGTATATGTTACATATGTATCACATATATGTATATGTTTGAGGAGTGGAGTTTGTCATGGAAATCTATAAAGTAAGTACTTTTAGGGTCAATCAGGGTGATATAAATTCCAAGGCCAGCCTGGACAACTTAGTGAATTGCTATCTCAAAAAAGGAGAGGGTTGTGTCACAAGTGTCAGTTTTGTAGGGCCAAAGAATAGTCAGAGCCCTGTGGATGGACAGGTACACTGGGAGTTCAGCAGTGGACTGGTGACCAGACTTTAGGGATTCCAACACTAGCTCCTGAAGCTTGACATTTCCCCTGTAAAGCTGTTGAAATTCTGTGCTCTCTGTACCTGCATGTACCTTGCAAAAGTGGAACTGGAGTTACAATGACTTTCCCATCATTCTGCCATCTGATAAAATCAGAAAATTGTTTTCTGATTCCCTATTTGAGGAGTAGATAAGGCGTTGTGATGCCAATACATTGTATGGTTTGGGTCATAATCTCTCGCAGCACTGCTGGTCCCAGCTTTTGACTCTTCCCTTTCTCATCCCTGATTCTCCCCTTTGAAGTCTTTTCATGAATCCAGGAAGAATAGCTAGTCCAGCTCAAACAGGATATAATTTATTGATAGCACACTGAACCTAGCTTGTGGACAAATCCTGGATTCAGTTAAGAGTAACATTATTTAGATGATTGATTGATTAATTAATCATTAAACATCATTGATTAAGAGAATAGGGAACTACAAAATAATCAACTCCTTCAGTAGTAAATTGAGCCATGACCAAATTTCCAGGTAGACATGGAAAAATGAACTTTCTTAATGAAAGTGCCTTAGAAAAAGTGGAGATGCACACACAAAACATAACATTCCCAAACATCACATTAAAACAACCTCAATGTGGATTAAATATATATATATATTAGCCTTGAAAACAGAAGAGCACCTATGCAGCATTGCCTCACCAATAATTTTTCAACCTTGAGTGCTCAGGGAATGAGAATATAAATAGACAAATGTGCTGGCGACAAGCTAAAATTTTTCTATACAGAAAAGGAAACAATTAAGAGAGTAAAAATACAGCCTGTAAAGTACTATAAAATGTTGTCATGCATTTAAGATATTATGAGTCGATTTACTATCAAGAAACCATCCTATTAGAAACAGGCTAACAGCCTAAATGACATTTATCAAAAGAAAGTACAGAAATGGGTAACAGTCAATACCATTAATCATTAGGGAAATATAAATGAAAGCCACAGTGAGATATAGAGTCACACCCATCAGCCTGGCTTCTATAGAAATGAGAAGTGCTGGCAAAGACATGGAGGGTGGAGAGTCCTAGCACATTGAAAGTGCAAATTGATAGACCCATTATGAAATTTTCTCTAAAGCTAAAAGATTGAGTTACTTCATGGTTCATCAGTCTTACTTCTGGATATATGTCCAAAGGATCTGAAGTCAAGATATCAAAGGCATATCACATAGCACTATTCACAAAAGCCATGGTATACAATCAGTGTGAGCTCTCCAGTCAATAAGTAGATAAAAGGCACATGCATGCACACTAGAATACTTTTGCTTTATCAAAGGGAGTTGTACTATTTTCTGACATGGTGAGCAAAAAAATATTTGGGGTCTTGTTGTGAGACTTTCCCTGAAAAGATGTAAACAAAACAACATCTGTTCAACCCAGATTAGGAATAAATGACAGACTAAAGTAACCGTTCCACCAAGTCCAACTTATAGGCCAATGAGTATATTCGGGTTACATATAGAAGGAGAAGTGAAAGCATATTTCCTTGGGCACAGGAGGCTCCGAGTCAATGTATGGCCGAACTCTTACCCCAAATTAGGTGACCACTCATGAAAGATGCATCCCTGGAGTTTTCTGCATGGTTTGAAGGAAAGTTAACAAAATAGTCGCCTCTCTACTGAGGAGATTTTGTGTGACCTTGAGGAAGGAGGAACCTTGTAAATCTTATAACTTTCAGGGATTCTCTGAGGCTTGTTGAGTTATTGACTTTCTACCTCTTAGGTGTCTCCTTCTAGGAAGGAATTTTCAAATTCTAAAGATATTGCTACAAAACAAAATGGAAGATATACCAGTTAGCTTGATTCAGTTATTCACAGCATAGGCATGTGATATGTTATTCATCCTCTCATAAGTACATATAATTAGTACTCAAAAATGTAAAATAAAGCTAAAAATAAAATGTGAAAAGCTAGAAAACACAAAAAATATTCATGTATGTTTATGCTTACTTAATGTTTTTAGAGTAAATTGCTTTAAAGAGACAAATGTGTATCAAATTTGTTTTGAAGTTTAAACTTTAAAATCTTATATAAGGGGAAAGATATAATGGAAAACATATAATTTCAGATTGTGGGAGGTTGAGAAAGGAGGATGACACAAGTCCATAGTAGAATTTCTCTCAAAAAAAGAAATAACAAATATTAAAAAGTTACATGCTTGGCAGGTAAGCATGAAGCTCCAAGTTGAGATCTCTAGTATCCACTAACAACCACAAGAAGTGGCATCTGTAACCCTGGTGAGGTTTGGAGGGCTTCAGTTGACAGTCTGGCTAGCTGAACTGGTTCATCTCAGGTTCCATGAAAGACACTGCCCTCCTAAATAAGATGGAGTCACTGTATAAGAGTGAAACCATAGAGCCTTCCTGTGAGGTAACAGGTTGAGTCAGGTGTTCCTTTTGGGATCTGTAAGCAGGCATTTCTAAGGCCAGCCCCGAGGGACCTGACGAACTGGTTATCTGGCATCTGTGAGGCCACCTAGAAGACCACCGCTGGTCACCTGGAACCACATGTGCATGCTCTGGGTCACCTTATAAGAGAACTCGAACCTCCTCCCGTCTCTTTCTCTCCTGCCTCATCCAAAGACGCTCCCTCCAATCCCTTTCCCTTCCCCTTAATAAACCTCCCACATGGAACCGGTCCCGTGGTGTGGTTTGTGAACCTGCCATGTAACTCTCATCCCGTAAGATTTCTAACAATTTCTAACAGTCCCTAAGCAAGAAACAGCAGTTTTGGGTCCAGGTCAAGATAAGGGAATAAACAGACATTCAGGTGAGTGGGCTGTACCAACCACTTGGGACCAAGCTGAGCTGGAGCTCCAAAGCTAGTCAGGAGTCAC
Organism: Rhombomys opimus; assembly: GCA_010120015.1. Lineage (NCBI taxonomy): Eukaryota > Metazoa > Chordata > Mammalia > Rodentia > Muridae > Rhombomys > Rhombomys opimus. Next base: position 933,580 of record REGO01000016.1, read on the forward strand.
CTTTGCTAGCTGGATTTTTAAACAAACATCAATTATCATCGAACCATGATAATGTCAGGTGTTCACTGCTCTAGGAGCTGCAGATAATGAACCTGCACCCTTTCCTCAGTCTGACATATCAAATATTATTTTAATATATACATATTCCCCTATAGTATTAATCACCCTCATAAATTTATAGAGCTTCAGCTCTACTCCTAGGAATAAATCATTTGTCAATCCGTGCTACATGTGTGGTGCCAAACAGATGGTGTGTTTTTTGGGTTCAACCCAAGAGCTATAGTCACCCTCCCACACCTTAAAATGCAGTCAACAGCTGCTTATAAAATGGAGTCTCCTAAGCCTAACCATATCCTGAAATCCTGCTGTTTTATATAATACAATAAGAAGTGACAGAGTAGAGCATAGACTGTTTTCAACATAAATCAAGTGAGGAGGATATCTATTGTCACCCTCTGTCCAGATACGTTTATCTGCTTGCACACACGTGAATATTTATGCATACCTAGAGCACACTCACACACAAACACAGAAAGTGAGTAAAAGACATTCCAGCAATTTAATGGTCCTTTGGTTTCATAGCTATTATCTACTTTATTCACAAAGGAAATCTGGAAAAGCAGGCAATACAATTTCTGTCTTCATCTCAGGGCAAAGAGACCAGAGCCTCTGCTTAGTAAGGAGACTTATTTCAGAGCACTTGGACAATCAACAGTGCAGCCAAATCTTAAATTGGCATTATTTGAATGTTAGCTCAGCGTGTTTTCACTCCAGTCTACTGTACTGTAAGTAGTGTATTTGAGTAATTTTTCATTTGTATTAATTCTCTAAATGTACTTGGGGAAAAGTAAGACATGCAAGAGCATTTTAAAGGGGAATTGGAAAATGAAAGTCAGGAGGGCAAGCCCTGAAGCACAATACACCAATTCAAAGAAATGAAGGGCAGGTCTAGCATGGCTGTGAGAAAAGCAGGGTAGGACATGAAATACTTCATTGAGGTCAAGCTTAAATAACAAATGCTATGAGGCTGATTCCCCATTATTATTGTTATCCAAACAAAGACCCACAGCTGCTACCCAGACCTTTGGCCTAAACCACAGGCTCTTGAAAATCTGTTGTGAGTTTCTCTCAAAGAGTACTTCTTAAGCAACACTTTTAATGAATAAAAGATTTTTAAAAAATGACAATGAATGGAGCTCCTTTGCTCACTAGTGAGTTTGTAGCTTAATAACATAATAGCTTCAGTTCCTTCTCCCCAAGAATATTAAATAATAACAGAGCAAAGCAAAACACCAGTTGCTGCAGATATGAAATATGAAACATGGTATTTCATTTAGTAAGAGCTTCCCTGGCTCACTCAGAAAGCATTGATAGAGGTAGGAGGAAACAGTTGTGAAGAAAGCTAAAAATCTCATTTTCCTTTCTAACATCAGACGTTCTCCCATGCACTTGCAATTCAAGTCTCAGAAGAATTTGGTAAAGCAAGTATTGTTCCCTTAGGCAGTTTTGGCAAATGTGTTGCACAAACTAAAGTCCAACCTGCCACCTGTTTTTGTGAGTAAAGTGTTTTATTTCTATTAACGGACACATGGTCCGTGGCTGCTTTGGACTTAAAATTGTTACAAGGATCTAGCTCTGGCTTCCTCTCTGTTCTCTGGCCCTTGTGATTTCTGTTCAAACAAATTTAGAGAGACACACAGAGTGCAGATGATGGGATTTATCACAGAGGAAAGTGAGGCACCTGCAAGAGATGAAATTGGGAAATGACCAAAGAGACCAGTGTAAAGGAAAATACTTTCATGGAGTGAGAATGGACGGACAACGAACAGAAAGAATATCTCATGGATGTCCTCTCTCCAGAGATGATGCCACTCTGAAGAAGAGCATTCAGAAAAATAAGACTGAATAATGGCCATGGAGATCATTGTGTATCTCTGCAAGATTTTGTTTTTTTAACCAGCGAGTAATAAAGAATGAAATAGGTTAAAATTTCCCACTTTACTTATAGTTAAGAACATCATGCTGTCATCTGCTTCTGTAATTCTGCTTGCTTCCTACATCAGCTAAACACAATTTTCTTACCAAATAGTTGTTCTAACCTTATTGTTCCAGCATCTGTAAACATGATTGCCACAGAGAAACTCTTCTTTTTTAAATTAACTTTTTAAAAATTTAATCACTTTACTTCCTGATCTTAACCCCCTCCCTCATTTCCTCCTCATATGATCCTCCCTCCTTCCTCCTCCTATCACTCTCCCTAGTCATGAAAAAGATGGAATCCTCCTCTCTTACCATCTGACCCCAGATTATCAAGTCTCTTCAGGACTGCCTTCATCATCTTCCCCTGAGGCTTGCAATGGCCACCTCATGAGGGAGAAATGATCAAAGAACAGGCAACAGAGTTCATGTCAGATACAGCCCTTAGTCCCCTTACTAGGTAACCCACATGGAGACTGACATGCCTATTAGTTACATCTGAGCAGGGCGCCTAGATCCTCTCCATGCAGGGTCCTTGGTTGGTACATTAGTCTCCATCAACATCCCTGGTCCCAGATTTGTTTGCTCTGTTGATCTTCTTGTGGAACTCCCATTTTCTCCCGGTTCTTCTGTCCCCCCACTCTTTCATAAGACTCCTTGCACTCTGCTAAAAGTTTGGTTTTGAGCTTCAGCATTTGCCTTGATCCCCTGCTAGATGGAGTCTCTTAGAGGACATCTATGGAAGGCTCATATCCTGTTCTCTCTCTTCAAGCACTTCTGGTGTCTATTCTATTCGCCCTTCTAAATGAGTATTAAGCATCCTCCCTAGTGTCCTCCTTGTTACTTAGCTTCTTTAGGTATGTGGATTGTAGTATGGTTATCCTCCATTATATGGCTAATGTTTGTATATAACTGAATATATACCACATGTGTCTCTCTGCTTCTGGGATACCTCACTCAGGATGATCTCGTCCACATCTGTTCATTTGCCTGCAAATTTCATGACATTCTTGTTTTTATTAGCTGAATAGTACTCCATTGTGCAGATGGAATACCAGAGTTTCTTTGTCCATTATTCAATTGAGGTTGTTACCGGTTTCTGACATTATCAGTCAGGCTCTAGTAAAGGCTCTATGAACATAGTTAAGGACATATCCTTGTTGAATGGTGGAACATCTTTTGGGCATATGTCCAGGAGTGGTATAGCAGGGTCTTGTGTTAAAACTGCTCCCAAATTTGTGAGAAAGAACCAGACTGATTCTCAAAGCAACTGTAAAAGTTTGCATTCCTGCCAGCAACAAAGGAGGGTTCCCCTTTCTCTAAAACCTCACGAGCATGTGTTGTCCCTTGAGTTTTTGAGCTTAGCCATTTGGATAGGTGTAGGATAGAATCTCAAATGTGTTTTAATTTGCATTTCCCTGATGACTAAGGATGTTGAACATTTTTTTAAGTGCTTCTAGGCCATTCCATATCCCATGTTGAGAATTCTCTTTTTAGACCTGTGCCCCATTTTTAATTGGATTATTTGGTTTGTTAATGTTTATTTTCTGGAATTCTTTATATATTATATCTTTGTAGGATGTAGGGTTGGTCAAGACCTTTTCCTCATATGTAGGCTGTCATTTTGTTCTATTACCAGTGTCTTTTGCTTTACAGAAGCTTTTCAGTTTCGTGAGGTCCCATTTATTAATTGTTGATCCTGAGCTATTGGTGTTCTATACAGGAAGCTGCTGTCTATGCCAAAGAGTTCCAGGCTCTTCTCCAGTTTTCTTCTAATAGATTTAGTGTGTCTGGTTTTATGTTGATGTGTTTGATCCACATGGACTTTAGTTTAGTGAAGGGTAATAAATATTGATCTGTCTGGATTTTCCTACAGTTATACATCCAGCTAGCCCAGCACCATTTGTTGAAGATGTTATCATTTCTTCCATTAAATGGTTTGGCTTCTTTGTCAAAAATTGAGTGTTCATTGGTATGTGGGTTTATTTCTGGGCCTTTGATTCAGGCCTATTGATCTACCAGTCTATTTCTATGCCCACACCATGCAGTTTTTATTACTGTAGCGCTATAGTACAGATTGATATTAGGGGTGGAAATACCTCCAGAAGATCTTTTATTGTACAGGACTGCTTTAGCTATTCTGAGATTTTTGCTTTTCCATATGAACTTGAGAATTGTTCTTTCAAGTTCTGTAAAGGATTGTTTTGGTATTTTGATGGGGACTGCATTGAATCTGTAGATTGCTTTTGGTAATTTGGTCATTTTTACTATATTAATCCTATTGGGCCGTGAGCATGGGAGATCTTTCCATCTTCTGATATCTTCATTAATTTGAGAGTTGAAAGTATTTCCATACATTTCTTTTACTTGCTTAATTAGAGTTACACCTAGACACTTTATGGTCTTTTTGTTGTTGTTGTTTGTTTTTTTGCTGTTGTGAAGGGTGTTTCTCTAATTTCTTTCTCCTCTCTTTCTCTGTAAACGACCCGCGTAACCGTCTCGTCAGCAAGAAGGCACACGGACAACAGGATCCTTCTGCAGCAGGCTTTATTACACGCAATGAAAGGAGGAAGACCCCAAGCCCCAAGATGGCGCTGCTTAAATAAGCCCC
>REGO01000016.1:945560-960213 GCA_010120015.1 Rhombomys opimus
AGGATGGCCATTTTCACAATGTTAATCCTACCAATCCATGAGCACGGGAGATCTTTCCATCTTCTGAGATCTTCTTCAATTTCTTTCTTCAGAGACTTGAAGTTTTTCTCAAACAGGTCATTCACTTGCTTGGTTAGTGTCATCCCCAGGTACTTTATGTCATTTGTGGCTATTGTGAATTGTGTTGTTTCCCTAATTTCTTTCTCAGCCCTTTTGTCTTTGACATACAGGAGGGCTGCTGATTTTTTTGAGTTGATTTTGTATCCCACCACTTGGCTGAAGGTTTTGATGTTGTTTGTAGTAATGTGTTTGTGTTCTTGTCTACTTTTGGTGTTCATGTAGTGAAGTAATTTATATCCTGTTTTTCTTTAGTTGGTTTTTTGTTTGTTGTTGTTTTTTTTTTTGAGGGTGTTAGTTATTTTCTTTAGTTTTGAGTTTTTCTTCTAGTATCTTCTGTAGGGTCGGGTTTGTGCTTAAATATTGTTTAAATTTGTTGTCATGTATCTTGTATATCTTGGTGAGTTTTTTTTTTCCATCTATGGTGACTGAAATTTTTGCTGGGTATAGTAGTCTATACTGTCAAATCTATGGTTTCTAGTGTTTGCAACACGTCCACTAGGGCCCTTTTGGATTTTATGATCTCTGTTGAGAAGTCAGGTATGATTCTGTTAAGTTTGCCATTATATGTTACTTGGCCTTTTAGCCTTGAGTGTTTTGATTATTACGTGGCTGTAAGATTTTCTTTTCTGGTCTATTATATTTGGTCTTCTGTAGGCTTCTTGTATGCTTATAGGCCTTTCTTTATATTGGGGAAAATTTCTTCAATGAGTTTGTTGAAAATATTTTCTGGACTGCGAAACTGGAAATCTTTCATTTCTTCTATTCCTATTTTTCTTAGGTTTTTTTCCTATTCATAAAGTCCTTGATATCTTAGATGTTTTGTGTCAAGAATTTTTTAGGTTAAACATTTTCTTTGATGGATGCATCTTTTTTTCCATTTTATCTTCTACACCTGAGATTCTCTCTTCTATCTCTTTTATTCTGTTGGCAATGCTTACTTCTGTAGTTTATGTTTTCTTCTCTAAGTTCTCCATCTCCAGGATTTCATCAGCTTGTGCTTTCTTTTTTGCCTCTATTTCTATCTTTAGCTCTTGAACTGTTTTATTGATTTCCTTCAAGTGTTTAATTGTGTTTTAACCCTGTATTCCTTTAAGGAATGTATCTATTTCCTCTTTTAAGGCCGCTATCATCTATATAAGGTTGGATTTAAGGTCATCTTCTTGATTGTCAGCTGTGTTACAATATCCATGTGTTGCTGTGGTAGGATAGCTGGGCTCTGGTGGTGGCATATTGCCCTGGATTTTGTTTATTGTGTTCTTATCCTCGTCTTTAGCCATCTGGAAGCCTGGGTGTTATGTCTGGTAGCTGTGCCCCAAGTGACCCTGAATGTTTCTGGGGTCCCAAAGACCTTGTTGGCTATACTAGGTTTGCACATCTGGTAGATCTGGTGGTTCTGGTGGGTCTGAAGGCTATGACCTAGGTGGGTCAGGCAGATCAGGAATAGGTAGAGAGGGTTAAAAGAATGTTGCTCCATCCCTCAGGCCTCTAATTTTTTAATTAAATTAAAAATGAAAAGGAAAGTTAAGTACCAAATAAATGCAGAAAAAATATGTTTAATAAAGCTTAAAGATAAAAGTAATACTAGCTTATGTTTCCCTCACCATGAACTCTCCTTTCACCTGGAGAATACAGATGCTGGTGTTTTGGGGTTCATGGCTCAGTCTCTCAGTAGCTCTGCATTCAATGCTGTCCTGCTGATCAGCTCAGTACATTCACAGTGCCACCATCTTTGATCTCCAGATTCCACAGAGAAACTCTTGCTCATGTTCTTTAACCATATAGTTTAACCATATAGTCAAACCACCAATGACAGAAAATGTCAAAAATGACACTAAATAATCTGTACTGAAAAAAACTGTAGATCAGAATGCAAACTTTCAGATTGTTAGCACAACTGGGTCTGTCAACATAATGAAGTTGAGTTCTCCAACTCTACAAGTAGGGTTTGGTTTTGCTATGATCTGATTTCAGCAATACAAGGTCTCATATTTCCATATTTACTGAGCCCTCCCCTCCCACTTTGTCCCAATCAGCCAGTCACATCATACTCTGAATCCAAGTAGCCCCACCAGTGGGATGAGATGCCATCAAGGATAAAAAAAACAGAGGTCATGTAGGCCTGGTAGGTTTGAATCTACCCAGTTTTGGTTTTGGTGCAAACTTTTTGTAAAAAAATTACCTTGTTAAGATAATTTTACTTTATATATTTCTTTCTGCCACAGAGAGATTATCAATTTTTTTTTCTAACTCCTATGTGATTAAATAGGCTTTGTACTATTTTCTGAGTGATTTCCTAATGGGAGTGACAGACTCATTTGGATCACTTCTTAAGAGATAAGCCAGTGGTACATTTTAGCAAGAAACTTGCTGGCTAAATAAAGATATTTGATATTTGGGTATTGTAGAAAGTCATATCTTCACTCAGTGCCAGAGGTATAACTCTGATTTCTGTTTATTTGACTAGCGATCAGAATTTGGGAATTTTAAATCCTGGTTTCACAGATTTATGATAAGAAGGATGAATCTGTGTGGGTTATTTCAGTGTTTACTTGACACAATCTAGGGTTAATTGAGAACAGGGAAAGTCAGTGGAGAAAATATTTCTTAAAGATTGGCATTTCAACCCAGAGAAGAGCATGTCTGATTGCATGCGGGTTGATGCCCCAGGTCCTGCCTCTGAGAAAAAGGTATCAGACGGGTCTGATGCTCTTTGGGTGGATGACACCTAAATGAACATCGGTACAAAGTCCCAATTTATTTCTAATATCAGAGATCAGACCTCTACTCTTGCCTGAGGCGTCTAAAACAAAAAGGGGGAACTGTAGAGAGCTCCGTAATGCCGCGCCCTTAAAGATGGAGCTGGTTTCCGCCTTCCACCTTCCCGATGGTGAGTGCTGTCACAAACAACTCCGTATTTGGCTAAGGCTGAGGGTCTGGCTTGGACCTATCTGCATTGCCCACGTGGCACGCTGGGGTTGGCTACCCAGAGGCTATTTACGCTGTGGGCTGGCTTTCCCCAGGGTCAGAAGATTGTTCAAGGTTCCTGAATAAACTGCATTGAGAAGAAAAAACAATTTTTTCTAAAAATAATCTATGTATTTTTATATAATTAAATCTTTTTTTCCATTTAAAAAAAAAAAGATTGGCCGGTAGACTAGTCTGTGAGATATTTTCCTGATGAATGATGGGCAGGAGACCTGCCCAGTGTGGCTAGTGCAACTCCTGAGCAAATAGACTGGGTACATAAAAACACAGACTGAGCAAGCCACCGGGCAAACTGGAAATCAGCATTCCTCCATGGTATCTTCATTAGCTCCAGCTTCCAGGTTTTTGCTCTTCACGATGGACTATCACAAAGAACTGTATGACCTTATATAGTCCTCAAGCTGCTTTTGGTTCTGACGTTTATCACAATAATATTAAACAACCAGGGCAAAGTCTCCCCTCAGTCATCGTGAAGCCTTCTATCATCTCACTAGCTATCCAACATAATGGTTGAGTAAAGGCAAGAGAAGTAAGACCATCAAAGCCTGACTTACCCTCAGTCTATCTAGACCTTCTCAGAATATTTCTGTATAATCTGAGGCAAGGATATTGAGACAGAATCAAGTTTATTTAAGATTTATTTATTTATTTTATTATATATTGTGTATACAGTATTCTACCTACATGTGTGCCTAAAGGCCAGAAGAGGGCATCAGATCTCATTATAAATGCTTTGTGAGCCACTACATGGTTGCTGGGAATTGAACTCAGGACCTCTAGGAAGAGCAGCCAGTGCTCTTAAACTCTGAGCCCTCTCTCCAGCCCAGGAATCAAGGGTAAATAATTCTTTCTTCCTTGAAGACATGCTTGTCTCTTATTTTTTAGGTTGGTGAGAAAAAAATTCAAAAATGACTTCAAGGCAAATGAAACGTGATTCTTTGGGTTCCATAGTAATGAGAAGAGGAACTGCCTCTGACATAATCTGATTGGCCTGCTCTTTGATCACCTCTTCCTGAGGGGAGAGCAGCCTTACCAGGCCACAGAAGATGACAATGCAGCCACTCCTGATGAGATCTAATAGACTAACATTTCCTTTGCACCCTAGATAACTAGAAACTCATTTGGAAGGTTTTGTTTTGTTTTGTCTTGCCACCAAATATTATAGACAAAAATATCATGAGATTACCACATTGAGAAGTTCTTTTTTTTAAAGAAAATTTAATGACTTTCTGAAAAATATCTACAACCCTCTGTGGTAGGTTCCTGTCCTGTTTCCTGTTTTCTCCTTCTTCCAATGTCCATCTCATTTGTCTTTCTGAGTGAGGATTGATTATCTTACCCAGGGTCCTCCTTATTGCTTACAAGATCACAAAAAGACCCCTTACACATCAGGTTTTAGAGAATTCTTCCCTGGGGAGCAATGTGTCAGTCAGGATCTGAAGAAGAAGGAAAACTTCCCAGAAACCAGCTTAATAATAATAATAATAATAATAATAATAATAAACCGTAAGTAGGAATGAAACTATGAGAAGAAGGCAAGTGCAGGGCCTATGTCCGTGCCCTCTTATTAGTGATTTCTTACTACAGTTGCCCCTTTCTAGTTACCTCTACCTATGTATCCTTCTAGCAACTCCAATTCAATGATCTTAAACTCAGCACTTATTCCCCATATCCTTCTCCTTAAAACAAACAAACAGGGTCACTTTACCTTGTTTATGATGTCACACTAAAGTATTCTTTTCTATTAATTGTCCCCATTTATTTGGCAGGAAAATTGTTCTCCTTTGCCATCTAAAACTCAGGAAAACTGCTCTCATTTGGCCGGGCTTACTTACAATGAGTTTTGCCAAATAGCTCATCATATTATTCTCCACTGCAGCCATATGCTTTATTTGGATGCCCTGATTTCAGTCCCTTTTCTTTTTACTAAACTTTCTTTGGAGCCCTCTTGCTTAGTTATTTTCTCTTCAGTGCTTGCAGAGGGTGACACAGCAGGTGATGACTTTCCTGCATTGTCACTGAATGATTGCTCATTTTCTTGCCTTGAAAGTATTTCAGAGTAAAGCAGTGAATTGTACAAACTTGGAATGAAGTAGAGACTCAGTAAATTGTTCTTGATCAGTAGGAATATAAACATTTACTCTATGTTTACCATATCAAAGTGCTAAATTGTCCTGAGACTTCAGATATTTGAACATGGAGACATGTTTTTCATATGCCATATAAATCTGAATGAAATAAAACCTTAAGTATATAACTTATGCACAATAAATAATAATAATAATAATAATAAAATAATAATAATAATAAAATAAAATAAATAAAAGGGAATGAGAAGGGACTAGGGTTCTATTGACATCTCTAAGCCACCTGTGTCTTCAAGTCTCTTTTCCTTCTGTTTGCAAGAAGAAAGGACAATCATTCCATGTGAGTCCTTTTCTATGATTTTTGGTATAGAAATTTAGATGGTATCTTTCTATGTTTAACTTATTATACAGATGAGAATGATCTCACCTGAAGGGTTTTCTAGAGTAATACTGGTTTTAAGAAAAATACTAATGAACTACTGAAGCTATGGGAAATCTTTAATATCTAATTCTGTGGATTCTAAACCACTTTATGTGACAACATGCTAAAAACTCAGAGTGTTTTTATAAAACTGTCTTATATGAAAGCTTTACAGTGTGTTTAATTTTGTCACACAAAATCAGAACATAATTACAATGAGAAAATGTGAAAGTCAAACTATGATGCTGGAAACAGGGAAGAGCATGGCTATAGAGAAAATTGCTTCACCGACTTCATCCTACTCCTGTTGCTGTTGATACCTGTTTACTTACACAATAGATATTTATTTCACCTTTTGTTGGTACTTTTCAGCAGCTAGGTAAAAATGATAGAAAAAAAACCTAAATATTCCTTCACACTAGAGAAAGTTCTAAAGGATGATGGAGTTTTCTTTGTTTATTTGTGAAAGATGTAGATAGAAGAAAATGGTGACCTATAGCTAAGATTTTTAGATATGCAAAACTTTATTTGGAAACATGAAAACTTTTTTTAAATTTTTATTTTTTATATCAATTACAGTTTATTCACTTTGTATCCCAGGTGTAGGCCCCTCCCTCAATTCCTCCCAATCCCACCTTTCCTCCCTCATCTCCTCCCACACCCCTCCCAGGTCCACTGTTTTAAAGTTTGTTTCTTGCATGATGAGTAAAAAGAAATTCAGCCTAAGTTATACTTTGTGAAAAATTCTTGCTTTGTTTTGTTTTTGAACTTTAAAAGAATCAGAGAAAGTATATAAAGGTTCTGAGAAAATAAGCAATAGCAATTTTATCCAGGCTCATAGATAGGCTTTAGTCAGTCACCACACAGATGAGCTCTGGTGACACTGAGTATACCATTGGCATAAGGAAGTAAGGCTAACGTCAGTGGATATGACAGGGAGAGAGGCTCAATATTTCTGAAAATAAATTAAGTATAAAAAAAGTGATGAGAAAGGTCACAGGCTTCCTTTTGCTGTGGTCTCTATAAGATCTCTGTTGCATAGGCACAGAGACTCTTGAAGGATTCTTAGAGGTAGAGGCATGGCTGCATTCCTGATCTTCCATATATGTGCTGAACTGTATTTGGTGACTGAATGGACAGGTATTGAAAACTCTGTTATATACTGCTAACTAACAATAATGATTAAGGTTCTATATAGACAGTAGTGTCCACAAACACACATAAACTCACCTATCTGATTTTCCATTGAGACAAGGTCTTACAGTGAAGCTGAAGCAAGCACAGAACTTAGAAGGCTTCCTGTCTCTTTTACCAGAGTGCTAAGATTATAGGTGTGTACCACCATCCCTAGTTATGAGTTTCTAATTATTATTTTATTTGTTGAGATTATAATATAGTTACTCCATTCCCACTTCATTTTTCTCCTTCCAAACCCTGTTACCCTTCTTTCCTCTCTATCAAATTCATGTCCTCTTCTTCATTAATTGTTGCATGCATGCACACATACATACATGCATACATACCTTATTCCCAAATACATAAAAAACACTTACTCAGACATAATAATGTTGCTTACATGTATTTTTCTTTTTATTAATATATTTATTTATTACAATTTATTCACTTTGTATCTCTGTTGCAGCCTCCTCTCTTGTCTCCTCCCAGTCACACCCACCCTCCCTTTCCCTAGTTCCCTGATAGGAGAGGACCTCCTCCCCTTCTATCTGACCCTAGCTTATCAGGTCTCATCAAGTGGGAATGTAATCTTGTACAACCACTTTGGAAATCAGTGTGGCGCTTCCTCAGAAATTAGGAATAGTGCTACCTCTAGGCCCAGCTATACCACTCCTAGGCATATACCCAAAAGATGCCCCACCATTGAATAAGAATATTTACTCAACCATGTTCATAGCAGCTCTATTCATAGCCAGAATCTGGAAACAACCTAGATGCCTCTAAGCAAAGAAGTGGATACAGAAAGTGTGGTACACTTACACAATGGAATACTATTCAGCTATTAAAAACAAAGAAATCATGAAATTTGCAGGCAAATGGTGGGATCTAGAAAAGATCATCCTGAGTGAGGTAGGTAACCCATACATAGAAAGAAACGCATAGTGTGTACTCACTAATGAATGAATATTAGACCCACAGCACAGGGTAATCATTATATAATTCACAGACCCCCCAAAAAAACTAAGTAACAAGGAAGGTCCAAGTCAGGGTGCAGGAATGTCACTCAAAAGGGGAAATAGAATAGACAGCAGAAGTGGATGAAGAGAGGTAACTGGGCAAGAGATAGAACAAGGAGGGAAACTAGGGTGGGGATCAGATGTGGGGAGAATGGGGGTGGGAGATGAGATGGCTGGGGAACAAGAAGGGAAACTGGGGAGGGACATCTCTCAGTCAAGTTGGAGGCCTGTTAAGGGGTAGGCTCCTGGAAGGATAGGAATCTAGCTGAGACTCTTAACAGTGGGTAGTTGTAGGGGATAAGAAGACTGAAGTGACCACATCCTAGCCAGGCAGGACTAATGGAAGGAAGGGATCAACAACCCACTGACAAAACCTGTGATCCAAAAATTACATGGTCTACAGGAAGTGTAGGGATAACTAGGGAACAAAGATAGAGAAAAAGTTAAAAAAAAAGGTCCAACCTCAGACCCACCCCAATGTAGAGAGCCAGTCCCTGACACTAATAATGATCCTCTGCTATGCTTTCAGACAGGAGCCTAACTTGACTGTCCTCTGGGAGGCTCCAGCCAACAGCTGGGACTGGCAACCAAACATGGAGAGGAACTCTGGGGGTCCTGTGGAAGTGTTGGGAGAAAGACAGAAGGACCTGGAGTGGAAGAAACCTCAAAAAAAGACCAACAGAGACAACTCACCCACTCCCATGGGGCTGAGACATCAACTGAGGAGCATGCATGAGCTGGACCTAGGCCTCTTGCATACATGTAGCCAATGGGCAGCTTGGTCTTCACATGGGGTATCTGGTGAATAGAGGGGTAGCTGTTTCTAGCATGGACTCTATAGTCTGCTTTTGGATCACTTCCCCTGGCAGGCCTGCCTTGCCTGATCTCAGGGGATGAAAACATTCTCAGTACTGATGTGACTTGATGTGCTGGGAAAGGTTAATATGGTAGAGAGGGCTTCCCTTTACTCGGGGTAAAGGGAGATGAGAAAAGTGAAAGAAAGGAAGTGTGGGGGACCAGGAGGACGAGAAAGTGTGCACCCGTGGGATATAAAGTAAATAAACTAATACAAAAAATAGATAAAATGCAAATAGTTATGAGTTAAAGTGAGGGGTTGTTTTCTACAGACCTCTGGCTATAAGGCAAGCCTCAATGACCCAAAAGTCTTGCTAAATTTATGGAGCTGTGCAATAGACAGACTCAGAAAGCATTTATTTATGATGACTATAATGCAATGGATCTGATTCCAGGCTTACGTAGTTATTATTGAGAATGTTTTCTTTTTTTCTTCTTCTTTAAGTATAGAAAAAGATTTCATTTCAGAGACTACTGAGCTTTCAGCTAGCTTGTGCAATGGCACTGACACTGAGTGGTGACACCCACCATCCATGGCTGTGCATTCAGAAAGCATCTGCAGGTCTTTCCTATGTGAACTGTTTCACTCACCACCTAAACCAAGAAACATTGAGCTTTGGGATGGATATTGCCAATGCTGTATTATTCCTCAAAGGAAATTAAGAATTCCCTTCTCTCCTCTGTACTCATATTCTAACCTGAAACCTAAAAAGAAAACAATGGTTTTAGTGCCGAAAAGGTGAGAGATTATGGCAGACACTTGATATCTCATTGGCTCCTTAGTACCTCAGTAAAATGATACATATTCAATCACCCAAAGGAGATAAATAAGCATGTGCTGAACCCTGTGACCATGAGATAAAACCAAAGAGTGGACCAGAGACTTTATAAACCTCAATACTGGTCCTATTTATGCTATATGCATGGAAAATACACAGACTTGCTTGTATTGTTCTGTGGAATCTTTGACATGGACTTCAACATATGTAGTTGGTACATCTGTGCCATGCTTTAATAGTCTTCTGAAATCTAGGATTATGAAAGTATTTGATCATATATGTTGTATCATATATGATGTATGATCATAAATGCTGTACATTTCTCCACAATTTTAATTAACCAGTGTATTTTCTAACTCTGCTTACTATGTTTGCCCTTTAATGGATTAAATGGGGAAAAATTGCTTTAAAGTTTTTATAATATTAAACAAATAAATAAATCACTCTTTTCATCATATATTATTGGAATCAAATTCCTAATATTTTGTCTATATTTTTTGACAAGTATGCTCATATGTTTAGAAGTGAAACTGAAATATATGTGCCACTTTTCATATTTTTTTATGGTTTGGTATGAAAATTATCTCAGCTTTCACAAAAGATACAGGTAAATTGTTCATTTCCCAGTTCTCTGGCACACTGTGTAAGTTCAGAATTAACTCTAATATTCAGTGCTTCCTGGATCTTGAGTGCTACTGTCCTCTGAAAAACTTGTCATTTTTTTTGAGTGGGTTCAGCCATTTTTCCTTTGAGAATCACTGTGTTCTCACAATACTTATTCAATTTAGACAAAGAAGAAGCATTAATTGTACCCTTTTTTTATTCTTCATCCCCCAACTACCTCTATTTTTTATTCTATTTCTTCTCTGACAGTCTTTTCTATTTCTTTATGTTCCCTTCAGAGATATCCCTTTTGTATAACTGTCTGCACGGATCCTGTTCCAATTTTCTGTCTTACAGAAATTTCAAGGACCCAAGAGAATGGAGCACATCAGGGTTCAGGAAATGGCCTTTCAATATTTTCAAGAAACTGAATGCACCCTTCTTGCTAAAAAAGACCCATTACCCTATTCCTGAGTGTGCCTTGGAGGAATGTATGATGTCTTCTATAAAATCATTTGACATGTATTCAAAGAACATTTCATATGCCCAGGTCCAAGCCAGGCAGTAAGCACAAAGTGCATGGTGGCTTTGTCCTCTTCTGCCCCAAATTTTCACACTGGATTTTTTAATACATTTTCCACAAGAAAACAATTACAGCCAAAGGTCAATGAATAGAGAAGTAACTAAGGTGTGGATTTATATTGGCCCATTGTGGATAACATAGTCTGCCCATGACTATCCCACTATTTTCACTGTAGATGGCACAACCTGTGGATTCCTGTGGTCCTTAGAAAGTTTTATCGTGCTATCTATACTCTATCTGATGTTGAAGTCTACATCTGGTTAGAATAGTTTGTTCACTCAGTTAATATAGCATGAGTAATCAAAAGTAGATGTTCACTAGTTATCAGGAAGATGGCTAGCATAGCAATCAGGAAAAACAATGTGTGTAGCATCACCATAACTCTTGTTTTGGAAGATAAACTCATTCTATCTGATGAAAAGAGTAGGAAAACATGAAAGGACAAGAGAGGAAGTTTCAGGAATGATCTGAGGCCTGATGGTAAAGTTGGTTGAAGGTTACAAGCTGTATCTTGCTCATGCTAAGGTCCATAAAAATTGTTGATGAGGAAGATATCATCATAGTCAAACTCTCAAAGAGCAGGACAAGATAGAAAGGACTATAATCTTGTTATGCATCTGCTTACAAAGGCGCCTTTGCTTCCACATTTTGCCATTCTTTGGAAGAATTTCCTCCAAATTTTATATCACAACCCAATCTCATGTAGAAGAGAAACTCACAAACTGAGAGTCCTATGTGCTTGTCAAATGCTGTGCGAATCCAGACAAGTATCTAATCCAGCCTTAAGACTTTGGAAAGTATAAAAAAGAAAACCTTAATATTTGTTGTTTTGATTTGAGTGGAAAGTGCTAAGAAAACACCTGTGGAAAATTATAAGAGCTGAAAGTCAAGGTTTAGATCTGTAGCTTGGAAGAACTGGATGGCTTGAGGTAGAGGACAAAACATTGAAAATATGGAAGTGAACTCGTGAACTGGCTGTGGAAATTAAACAAGGCTGAATAATGGGTCTCTTACCGTGAGCTAAGTCTGCAAGAGCACATTTGACTGTTAAACTGTAGACAATTTGCATGTGAAAGAGATCAGCATATGACCTCAGTGCAGAAGAAAACTCTGTTTCTTCTAATTTTCAAAGTTAAGCTAACTTGTGAAGGAGTCAACAGCCCATAACGCTAATAGAGAATGTTTCACTAAATGGTACATATCAAAACATTTTGCAGTAAACTCCAACAGGAGTCCAAAGACTTCCAGCAGGGACTTGTCTGCTCTTCCTGACCCTTAATCTCCCATCAAGCACTGCTAGAATGCAACTGATATTTATTTGCCATAAGAAAACAACTTAGGGTACTTGCCATGGGGAAAAGATGAAAATCTCTTAGCAAAAGGCCACATGTTGAAGGCTTGGTACCTGGGGTTGGGGTAAGAAGTTATAAAAGGATATAGATATTTATAGGTGTTGTGAGGGAGGGGACTTAGGTCATCTTTTTTTTTTTTCCTTTGCAGCTTTGGGTCCTGGCTCACAACCAGAACAATTTGTTCTACATTGATATGTTCACAACATGGTATGATGACCTATCATAAGTTTGACACTGATCTCCAAATCTTGAAGATTTTCTAATCTGTAAAATTATGAGCACAAAAAAAAAAACTTTCTTTATATAAAAACTTAACGTCTTGAAGTAGTTCACTGTAGTAAAGAGAAGGTGGAGAATACAGATAAGGCAGGTTTCTCACAATGCAGATCTCTACACTTTACAAGAATCTCATATCCTGCGTATTTCTTCTCAGCATTGTAACTGGTACTAGCACCATTGATTGTGTGTGAATAAACACTGGGCCACTTTAGTGTATCTAGGTTAGCATTTTATTAAAATAGAGTTAAAAATTATATCACAGTAACTAAACTAAATGTGTGTCCTCTAGTTCTTGTTGAAAATCTAATCTAAATGTGATGATGGGATTTATATATACGATTTTTGCAAAGTAATTATGTCATTGTGGCTGTTATAACTGGTTTCCTTATAAGAAGATGTCAAAGAGCCAGCTAGGAGCCCTTGCTTTTTACACACACACATACACACTGAAAAAGTAAGCCATTTGGATCCTAGCAGAAGAACTTCTTTTTTTTAAATTTTATTTTTTTCTTATCAGTTACATTTTATTAACTCTGTATCCCAGCTATATCCTGCTCCCTCATTCCCTCCCAATCCCACCCTCCCTCCCTCATCTCCACCCTGCCCACTTTCCAAGTCCACTGATAGGAGGGGACCTCCTCTCCATTCACCTGATCCTGTTTTATCAGCTATCTTCAGGACTGGCTCCGAAAGTCCTCCTCTGTGGCCTAACAGGACTGCTCCTCCCTTGGGGGGTGGGGAGGTCAAAGAGCCAGCCACTGAGTTCCTGTTAGAAATAGTCCTTGTTCCCCTTACTATGGGAAACCAATTGGTTACTGAGCTACCACAGGCTACATCTGAGCAGAGGTTCTAGGTTATAGCCATACATGGTCCTTGGTTGAATGTCAGTCTCAGAAAAGACCCTGTGCCCAGATATATTTGGTCCTTGTGGGCACCTATCCTTTCCCCATCATACTAACTCCCCTTCTTTCATATGATTCCCTGTACTCTGCCAAAGGTTTGGTTATGAGTCTTTGTATCTGCTTTGAAAACACTGCCAGTTAGAGTCTTTCAGATGCCTGAAGAAGAACATCTTAACACCCTGGCCAAGTTGACATTCTGACTTGGCCTTATAGCTTCAATAAACAGGAGAAATATATTATTGTTTCTTATAAACCAGTTGTTTGCATTTGTGAAAGGAGCTTAACTTGTTAAGACATCTAGCCATATCACATTCACAGTGACATTAGCTCAAAATAAGTCACAGAACACAGTCATCATGGCCCTGAGAGTCTTGTATCTTGGGTTTCAGTCTATGTTTTTCTGTTAATTGCTGCCTCAACTCTGGTTTGAGATCTTTATTTACTCTGAACTTGAGCCCCAGTGCCACACTGGAAGTGAAAACAGTAATTTTATTTCCTCACTGATGGGTAGTCTGTAAAGAAAGAAGTGATGTTAAATATGTATGGTGTGCTACAATTGCTACCAGAAATGTGAAACAAAAAAAGAAGACTCATAAAAATGCTGGAGTTTGAAACAGAAATTTTACCTTTGATCTTCTATGTACAAATGTGGATCTGTGGATAACATCAATGTCTTCTAGTATTCAGTCTCTTCAGTGAGCCTAAATGCCTGCATCCCCACTCCATCCAAAAACCAGGCAAGAATATGGTGACAGGCAGGTTTCACAGATACTCTGTGTTTCAGGTTTCTTGTCAGATAAATTTGAATAATATTACCAGGGTATGATAGTGATATAATGGCATTAATGGATATCAACTCTGTCTATGCAGTTGATGTGAAGGTAAGCTGTCTTAAAGTCCATAAGGTACTTTAATCACAGCCTTGTACAGAGAAATTCATCAATCCATGCTAGTAATTACATTTATTTCAATTATACTTCTTGAAATGAAAAGGATTAAATTACTTATGCCTACATCATAGTATATTTTATTTGAAAAGCATTGGCAAAATCAAAACATAGTCAAAATTTTTCTTGCATTGATTGTATTAAAATGAATATTAATGAAGATTATTTTTGATGGATTATAAATCTTGAATCTTAGGTTTAATCACTAACAATTTATACACACACACACCAACATGAATGTCTAGATAAACTGGAGTTCTAATTACTCTCCATTTAGAATCCATTTTCTTCCTTAAACCTTGGGCATATAAGAACTCAGGACTTCCAAAAAATCAGCAATTTCCTTTGTTCAGAAAGTTTTTTACCCCTAGGATATCAGTGAGCTCTAAATAATTTGTTTTAGTCATTTTTTATTTTTATTATTAAAAAATCAAAAAGGAGGAAATCATGAAATTTGCAGGCAAATGGTGGGATCTAGAAAACATCATTCTGAGTGAAATATCCCAGAAGGAGAAAGACAAACACGGTATATACTCACTTATATAAAC
>REGO01000016.1:960663-991361 GCA_010120015.1 Rhombomys opimus
ATGAATGGGGGGAGGTCCCCCCTATCAGTGGACTTGGAAAGGGGCACAGTGGTGATGAGGGAGGGAGGGAGGGACTGGGAGGGAATGAGGGTTCGGGGCACGGCTGGGATACAGAGTTAATAAAATGTAACTGATAAAAATAAAATAAAAAAAATAAATTGTGAATATGGAAAAAAAAGAAAAAAAAATTCATACATATGTACAATGTATTTTAATCCACCCTCATTCTCTTTGCGTTTCTGAGTGGGGATTGAGCATCTTAGTTGGAGTCCTCCTTCTTGATTAGTTTTTTATCATGTGTACAGATTTCAGTATGTTTATCTTACATTATATATCAAATATCCACTTATGAGTGAGTATATTCCCTATGTGTCTTTCTGCTTCTGGGAAACCTCACTCAGGATGACTTTTCCAATTCCCATTATTTGCCTGCAAATTTCATGATTTCCTTGTTTTATTTTTTATTTATTTATTTTTTTATTTGCTGAGTAATGTTCCATTGTGTAGATTAACCACAATTTCTGTATTCATTTCTCAACTGAGGGACATCTGGGTTGTTTCCAGCTTCTGGCTAATACAAATAAAGCTGCTACAAACATGGTTGAGCAAATGTCCTTGTATACTTAATCATTTTTTGGATATATGCTTAGGAGTGGTATAGCTGGATCTTGAGGACATGCTATTCCTAATTGTCTGAGAAAGCACCAGATTGATTTCCAAAGTGGTTGTACAAGTTTACATTCCCAACTGCAGTGGAGTAGAGTTCTCATTTCTCCACATTCTCTCCAGCATGTGTTGTCACTTGGGTTTTGATCTTAGCCATCCTGATGGGTGTAAGGTGAAATCTCAAGGTCATTTTAATTTGCATTTCTCTGATGACTAAGAACTTTGAACGTTTCTTTAAGTGTTTCTCTGCCATTCAATGTTCCTCTATTGAGAATTCTCTGTTTAGCTCTGTACCCCATTTTTTAATTAGATTAATTGATTTGTTGCTTTTTAACTTCTTGAGTTCTTTATGTATTCTGGATATTAGCCCTCTGTCAGATATAGGTGAAGATCCTTTCCAAATCTGTAGGCAGTCATCTTATTCTGACAACACTGTACTTTGCATTACAGAAGTTCCAAAATCCATTCATGTTTAAGTTCTTGGAGAGATCACAATACAAGGCATATATCTAAACATAGTAAAGACAATATACATCAAGCCAATAGCCAATATCAAACTAAACAGAGAGAAACTTAAATTAATCTCACTGAAATCAGGCACAAGGAAAGGCTGCCCACTCTCTCCATATCTCTTCAACATAGTCCTTGAAGTCTTTGCTAGAGCAATAAGACAATTAAAGGAGATCAGGGGGATACAAATTGGAAAGGAAGAAGTCAAAGTATGACTATTTGCAGATGATATGATAGTGTACCTTAGTGACCCCAAAAATTCTACCAGGGAACTCCTATAGCTGATAAACACCTTCAGCAAAGTGGCTGGATACAAAATTAACTAAAAAAAAATCAGTAGCTCTCCTATATACAAAAGACAAAAGGGCTGAGAAAGAAATTAGGGAAACAACACCCTTCATAATAGCCACAATGGACATAAAGTACCTTGGTGTGACCCTAACCAAGCAAGTCAAAAACTTATATGAAAAAATTTTCCAGTCTATGAAGAAAGAATTAGAAGAAGATATGAGAAGATGGAAAGATCTCCCATGCTCATGGCTTGGCAAGATTAACATATAAAAATGGCCATCTTACCAAAAGCAATCTACAGATTCAATGCAATTCCCATCAAATTACCAACACAATTCTTTACAGGCCTTGAAAGAAAAATTCTCAACTTCATATGTAGTAACATGAAACCCCGAATGGCTAAAACAATCCTCTACAATAAAAGATCTTCTTGAGGTGTTTCCATCCCAGATTTCAAGCTGTACTATGGAGCAACAGTACTAAAAACTGGATGGTACTGGTACAGAAACTGAAAGGTTAATCAATGGAATCCAATAGAAGACCCTGAAATAAATCCACACATGTATAGACACCTATTTTGTTTTGTTTTGTTTTCTTTTTTGTTTTTGACAAACATGCCAAAACCATTCAATGGAAAAAAGACAGCATTTTCAACAAATGGTCATGGCCTAACTGGATGTCTACATGCAGAAAAATGAAAATAGATCCATACTTATCACCCTTCACAAAATTAAAGTCCAAGTGGATCAAATACCTCAATATAAAACCAGAGACACTAAACCTATTAGAAGAAAAAGCCTTGAACTCATTGGCATGGAGATAACTTCTTAAACAGAACACCAACAGCACAGGTTCTAAGAGCAACAATCATGCTCTTACTCGAACTTCTCTAGGAAGAACTCAAAATCATCTCTTTCTTAAATGTATGTCTTCCTCTTCTTATATAATCAAATGAGTCCAAGCAGTGTTGCCCATACACACATGTGCATGGAGAAACTCACTACAGCATGTTCAGCTTACTCCACAAAGAAAAGTACCTCTCCAGGAGCTGTCAACTGACATAACTTGTAAGCTAGGAGTAGAGCCTTGGGAACTCTTGTCCCCATCCTGAAATTTTTAGCCCACTTGACTGTGTGTGGGTCTTGTGTAGGAAACCATGGATGCTGTGAGCTCATATGTGTGACACCCATGTCCTGTCCAGAAAACAACACTCTACAGCTACAGCTACTCCTTCCCATCCTCCGTGTATTTTTTTCAACCTATTCTGAGATGCTTCCTGAGCCTCGGGAGGAAGAATAGATGCAGATGTTTCACCCAAGACTGGGCATACAGTCACTTACTCACAGTTCTTAGAACAGTTGTGAGACTCTGTATTAAACACTACCCAAAAAAATAAGCTTGTCTCACCAATGTTGATAAAAGGATAAAATTTACAGATGTAAACACAAATACTTAGAAGGCAGTTTGACATGACTGTTTAGCAAAAACAGGGTCAGTATGTTCTCCTTAGCGTGAGCATATGCCAAAAGGACTTTGTGTCTTAATACAGAGATATCTGTACATTAATTCATGTTGTTACTGTACTAGTCAAAATAGCTAAGAAATGGAATCAATCTAGATGTCCTTCAACTGACAAGTAGATCATGACATATGATGCGTTATGTACATAATGGAATATTATTCTCTTGTAACAACAATTGAAATAATGAATTTTGGAGGTAAATGAATAGTACAAGATTTTATACTGAGTGAAATTACCCAGATGTCAAGAGATGAACTCCACAACATTTTTTCTCATATTTGAGTTCTAGCTTTAAATCTGTTGTTTTGCATGTTTAACCTGTACTGCATGTAGAAACTAGGAATCTATATATCAACTGTATTATGAGATGGTGATAGTTACTTAAGTGAGAAGTGATGGGGATAGGAATATGAGAGAATGGGAGAAGGCATAACCAAAATGAAGAATACATGAAAAAGCTACAGTATAATCTATAATCTTGAAACTCAAGAAAAAATTTGAGGGCATTGTAAAACATATATGCCCTGAGTAGCTTTGATTATTAACTTGACACAATTCCCAAAGACAGAACTTTAGTTTGAGAATTCCTTTAATCAGACATTGGTCTGTTTGGAACTGGCTTGACCGTGAATTGATTCAGGAGAACTCAGCCCATTGTGAGTGGCACCATCTCTAAACAGGAGGTTCTGGGATGTGTAAGAAATCTAGTTGAGCATAAGTGAAAGAGTGAACAGGCAGCACTTCTGTGTTATTTTTGCTCCAAGTTCCTGTCTTGAGTTCCTGCCCTGATTTTCTCAGTGATGTACTGTATCCTAGAAGTGTATGTGAAATAAACTTTTCATTTCCCTAGTTGTTTGGGTAAAATTATCAAGTGTTCTCATCACTCTGACCAGTTATAAATCTCTTCTTTAACCACTGTCCACTGCAACATGAAGCTTCTCTGATCAAGGTTGAAAGAATCACATGTCTATAAGTATACGTACAGTATTTAAAAGACAGTTTGCCAGCATAAGCATTTAACAAAAACAATGGCGATTCAATCCTAGGGTCTATACCTTCCCTAGCCATAGGCTTGAGACCAGATTTACTATACCAATGAATTCCTTCCTGCAGTGCAGTTCTCAGTCTAAGCAGAAAGTATTTGGTTACCCCATAATATTGATGGCTACCACTATTGTATCAGAGAATACCCCTTAACTAGCAGGTTGGTGTTTTTTGCAGCATGTGGTGTCCAGCACTAGGTAACTCTGTCCAGCACTAGAAAAGCATCTTCTACTATTATGAAAGCTACTCACAGGGAGGAACTTTCTCTGCAATTTGTACACAGCTTTCTCTGTGTCATATAACTCAAAATATTTGGTGTCTTCAATGGTAGAATTTTAACATATTGTTACAGCAGTCCCCAAGAGCAATATCTATAGCCAGTATAGTGGTATTGCTGGAGTCTCCCTGACCAATAGTTCATCGGGAGCTAGCCTGTGCTTCTCTTTTGAAAGCATAACTGAGTGCTCAGCCATATATTGCATATATAGACCATCAACTCTCCACAAGACTTAAAGAATATTGAACAAGATGGGTTGAAAACAATGTAAGAGCTTGAGGATATGGAAGTATGATGAAAATGTTGTTTTCTCAATATAACATGCTCATGGCACTCATAAACTCTTAGAAACTGCACAAGATTTGCACAAGATCAAGCTAGCTGAAAATTCCAGAATGGATATAGGAAAAGTTCACAAGACCCCAATTTTAGCAATGGAGCCACTCGTAGTTGATAGATGGAGAGAGAGAGAGAGAGAGAGAGAGAGAGAGAGAGAGAGAGAATTTTCTTTGAATGCATGACCGCTGGTCACTTCAATGAATGGGCACAATGGAATGTCCATATGGGCAACGTATTTTGTCTCCCCTGGTTAAAACTGCAAAAAGAAGAAGACATGAACTTGGAGGGGGAATTTGTTAGGGGGTATTGAGGGGAGCTGGGGGTAGCTTAAGGGATGGATATCTTAGTTAGGTTTCTATTGCTGTGATAAACTCAATGACTAAAAGCAACTTTGAAAGAAAAAGGTTTATCTCATTTTGCATATTGCAGTCCATCTTTGAGAGAAATCAGAGTGGAAATTCAAGGCAAGAAGCTAGAGGCAGGAACTCAGGAACTGAAGTTCAGTCATGGAGGAAGGCTTCTACTAAGGCTTGCTTCTCTTGGTTTGCTCAGCCTACTCTTTTATAACACTCAGGATCACCTCCTCAGGAGCTCCAAATACACTGGGTCCTACCATATCAATCTTTATTCAAGAAAATACACTACAGGTAAATTGAGACATTTTCTCAGTTGAATTTCTTCTTCCCAGGTGATTCTAGCTTGTCTCAAGTTGACGAAAACTAACCAGGACATTACATATTATCAAAATGTATTATATGTATGCATAAAATTTTTAAAGAATAAAGAAAAATATTATAAATATTAAAAATAAAATCACATAAAACATATAATAAATATAACTAAGTATTTAAATAAAATATTATAAAATATACCATTGATAAGATGGACTTGTTCTGGAAAATATGCTTTTGAGTGGCCATTTTTAAATCATATTCTGCTATGCAAGTACCTGTATTACTTAGGTTTTTAGCATTCTTGTCATTATGCACATCACTGAATCTTTTAGAAAAAAGTAATAATTGAGTGATAATATTTAAAAATCACCAGAAAGTTTTTCCATAAAAAAAAGGGTTTTTATTTCCCTCTCTTCTGTGTATCCTGAGTTGTTGAGTAATATGTCCATTCAACAGCATTTTATAGGGCGCATCCTCTGTTTGGACACTGGCTGGTAGACAGTAAGTAAATGGAGTTAGTGAAATTTAGACTTGAAGAAGTATAAACTCTAATGGAAGAGTGTGAAGACACATGGACAGATGGAAAAAGACTTCCCATAGGTGATACTTATATTGTTGTGAAAATTAGAAGTGGGTCAAGGACTCAGAATGTTTTACCATGGAGCCTCAGTTGGATTGAGGAACTCTTCTTGGTGGACTTTAAGAAAGATGACTAGAAGGTTCCTCCAGTAAGCCCAGTAAAGGAGAAGACTCTATTTCATATAAACAAAGAGATAGAAGTTTGGAAATTCACAAATAACAGCTTTCTGCATCATGAAGTAAGAATCATTTGTTGGTTCTCATTACAGACAACCACATGCTGATCTTCAAGTATGAAAGTCAATCTATCAAGTGAATGAAAGCTGAAAGTTATGCTCTACCAATTCTCATAATTGACAAAGTAGAAGTCAAACGAAAACTCTGTGAAAACATGGAAGAGGCTGTTACACATAAACACAGGGATTAAGCCATCAGGGAAGCATAGCAACTTAAACATTCATGTATCACATTCAGGGGCTTTCAATTTTTTTTTAATAAAACGGTAATAGTAAAAAAATGGTAAATAGTTTCTGCTCTAGTGATGGAGGTAACTCCCATACCTCACATTTATCTTTCAACAGACCATCCAAACTAAAACTAAACAAAAAAGCTTCAAAATTAAACAACACCATAAGCCAAATGGACTTAACACATATATGCAGATCATTTCATCTGGCAGGTACATTTTCAGTTGCTCAGGAAACTTTCTCTAAAACAAGCTACAGTCTAGATAAAGAAAACAAAACATTTTTCTAAGTGTTTCTCTGCCATTCAAAACTCCTCTCTTGAGAAATCTCTGTTTAGCTCTGTACCTTTTTTTTTTTTTTTTTTTTTTTTTTGCAAAACACATGAGGGTCTTTTTATTGTAAATTACAAGCTGCAGCTTGGGCCCACAACACCCACCGCCAAAGCGGTGGAAGCTGAGCTCACTGTCCCCAAGTTAGTTGGGTGATTTAAAGATTCTGGTCCATCCCAGCATGCCCAAGGCAGGGGCAATTCCTGCCTGGCAAGCATCTATTGGCTAAAATGCTACATTTTGAATCGATTGGCTATAGGAAGGTTCCCAGACCATTAATGACCTGGTGTCTCTCCCTAGGGGGATGGTCCAGTTTCCTAGCAACTGTATCTCTAGTGGGTGGGGAAAGAATGCAGTGAGGTGGCTCTTCCCCTCAGGGCATACTAGACTTCTTTATGTGCCTACTTCAGGTCTTAAGAATAGCTGCTAATTTATCTTTTGGTCTCTCATTTCTCCCTTTCCCATGATCATTTGAAGACCCAATCTTGGGTCTTCCAGACATGAGCCCTTGTATCTTATAGATTTACCTTTTTTACAATGGGATCTGAGTACCATTAGTATATTGCTCTCAAGCATTTCTTTATGAAAGCCATTAAGCAATTGAAAACACAAGGCCCAAAAATAAAAATCAAAATGAGTAGGGGTCCCTTCAGGGTAGATATAGGGATAGTAAGCCAAGGAAAAGTATTATCCTTTTTCTCTTTGGATTTCTTGATTTGTTGCTGTTTAACTGATTGAGTTCTTTACATATTCCGGATATCAGCCATCTGTCAGATATGGGGTTAGTGAAAATCCTTTCCCAGTCTATAGGCTGTCATTTTGTTTGGCTGACAGTGTCCTTTGCTTTTCAGAAAATTTTCAGTTTCATGAGGTCCCATTTACTGATTGTTGATCTTAGAGCCTGTGCTGCTGGTGTTCTGTTCAGGAAATTGTTTCCTGTGCCAATGAGTTCAAGGCTCTTCCCTCCTTTTTCTACTGACAAGTTTAGTGTGCCCGGTTTTCTGTTGAGGTATTTAATCCACTTGGGCTCAACATCCTTAGTCATCAGGGAAATGCAAATCAAAATGACGGTAAGATTTCACCTTACACCCATCAAAATGGCTAAGATAAAAAACTCAAGTGACAACACATGCTGAAGAGGACATGGAGAAAGGACAGCTCTCCTCCTTTGCTGGTGAAGATGTGAACTTGGACTACCACTTTGGAAATCAATCTGGCACTTTCTCAGACAATTAGGAATAGTGCTACCTCAAGATCTAGCTATACCACTCCTAGACCTATATCTAAAATATGCTCAAGTATGCAACAAGAACATTTGCTCAACCATCTTTGTAGCAGCTTTATTTTTAATAGCCAGAATCTGGAAACAACCTAGATGCCCCTCAGTTGAAGAATGAATACAGAAAGGGTGGTATATGTACACAATGGAATACTATGCAGCAATTAAAAACACTGAAACTATGAAATTAACAGGCAAATGGTGGGAACTAGAAAAGATCATACTGAGTGAGGTATCCCAGAAGCAGAAAGTCACACATGGTATATACTCACTTGTAAGTGGATATTAGACACATAATGTAGGATAAATATACTAAAATCTGTGCACCTAAAGAAACTAAGCAAGAAGGAGGACACTGGGTAAAATGCTCAATCCTCATTCAGAAAGGCAAACAGAATAGACATCAGAGAGAGAAAACAGGGAACAGAACAGGAGCCTAACATAGAGGGTCTCATAAAGACTCTATGCAGCAAGGTATCAAAGCAGACACTGAGACTCATAGCCAAACTTTGGGCAGAGTACATGGAAACTTATGAAAGAAGGGAGAGATAGAAAGACCTGGAGGAGACAGGAGCTCCACAAGGAGAGCAACAGAGCCAAGAAATCTGGGCTGAGGGGTCTTTACTGGCACTTATACTTCAACCCCAGAGCATGCATGGAGATAAGCTAGAACCCCTGCAAAGGTAACCTATGGTAGCTCATTCTCCAAGTGGGTTCCCTAGTAATGGGAACAGGAACAGTCTCTGACATGACCTCAGTGGCCTGCTCTTTGATCACCTAACCCTGGGGTATGCAGCCTTACTTGGCCACAGAGGAAGACAGTTTGGCCAGTCCTGATGAGACCTGATAGGCTGGGGTCAGATGGAAGGGGAGGAGAACCTTCCCTATCAGTGGACTTTGAGGGGAGAGGATAAATGGAGAAGAGGGAGGGAGGGTTGGATTGGGAATGTATGAGGGAGGGGGCTATAGCTGCAGCTGTGATACAAAATGAATAATTGTAATAAATGTAGATAGACAGATAGATAGATAGATAGATAGATAGATAGATAGATAGATAGATAAAAATTATCAAAATAAAACAAAGCAAGGACTAAGGAACATAAAAAAATAGAAATAATTTCTTATATTTTGGTAAGTTATAGTGGAATAAAATCAGAAATCAGTAGCAAGAGAAAATATGAGAATTTTACAAAAAACTAGAAACTGAATAGTACATTATAAAATACAAAAGGATCTTTGAAGAATCAACCATGAAGAAATTTTTAGACTCAGGGGCTTAAGAGATGTGTCATTTGCTAGGTCCTACTCTTCAACAGGACCTGAGTTTGATCCCCAGTGTTCATTTTGGTGCCATCCCCAAATGATCTCTTGTCCTCTTCTGGCTTCTTTGAAGACATCTCATACTTATGGAATATAGACAGACAGAAATAGACATGCATAAAAATAAAATCATTTTAAAAAGATATTTCTAGAGCCAAATAAAAAATGAAAGCATTATTTATTACAACATTTGGAATATAGCTATCTAATATTCTACAAGGAATATTATGAGTTATGAGTAATTATATTTAAGAAACTGGGGACTCACAAATAAAAACCTAATGATAGACTCTAAGTATTAGAAATACTAAAACATACCAAACACAAAAGTAGCAGGTAACAGAAATAATAAAGACAATAACATTTTTTATTGAAATGGAAACTAAGAAAAACAATACACAGAATCAAATGAAAATTTTAATAAAATATATAGAATCAAGTAAGACAAAAAGATAAACAAGCTTAAAAAATTAAGAAAAACTTGAAATATAGAAATAGCCATATTAAAACTAACAGATAAATACTCTATTATATATGTCAATAATATTACAATCCAAATAATAAGTGACGTACCACATATAATACAGATGAATCAGAGAAACTTATTTAAAATAATAAAATGGAAATTATTTTATATCATATAAATATCCTTTTATTTAGAGTTGACAACAATTAATCAAAATGTGTACTTACTTGCAATAGCATATATATATATATATATATACAAAAGGCAAGATAATAATAGAGATTTAGGGAATGGTAATTACTTGAAGTACTTACGATATAAAACAGACATCAAATGACCCTATACTGTTAATATCAGGGCCTTCCCTGAGTAATGAGTGCACAGCGTTTGTTTTATAAAAATGTTTCATAATAATTTAACTAATTTTAAAATGAGAATGATCCATGAGTCAGAGATAATTTAATAGCCAAGGAGTATAAATAATATAACTATGTGTGTTCTTTAAAGAGGAAAATAAATCAGAAGGCACATATCTTTCAGGTGTAAATGTTAGATTCAAAATGCAATGTTTATAGTGAAGAAAGTTCTCAACATCTTGAGAGTCTTCTTTATTTAGGTATAGTGCAAGGAAACATACAGGCCCGTTGGGTCCTCCGATAACAGATAGAGTCTAGCCAGACAGGAAGGAATTGAAAGACACAGCATAGAGCTCTAAAGGCTCTTGGAGATGCAGATGATTGTCTTAGGGCCTGGGAGCCATCTGACATCAAAATGTGTGGAGTCAGCTTTGCACTAAGTCCACAAGGGGCAGATGGGCTCAGATCTGGGAGTGCAGCAAGAGCCATAGAGGCAGAGGAAATGGAAAATAAAATTTCATAAGGGAAGTCCACAGTATATTGGAAAAAATGAGAGGTCTGAGAGACAAACTGCATTGAATCCCAAGCACACTGATTCTTGAGCTGTTAGAACAGTCATTTCTTCTACCTGAGTCTATTTTCATGCCATTCTTACTTACAGAGGCTTATTTGGGGCTCCAGTAACAAAACATGCTCAATTATAGTTTAGAAATTAAAAAACAAATGCTGAACAAAGAAGAGGGTTTTTTAAATTTTGATAAGTAAATATATTGAAGATTGCCCAAGTGTAAGACACACTGGGATATCTCTGATATTTTAGGTACCTATTTATTTACGTAGGTGGACAATACAGTTTCAGAAGACAGAAATATTAATCTGCCATTTATACATGCCTTCTACCTAGTTCATTATCTATTTCCTTGTTATATGTAAGCACTGAAATAATTAGCAAAAATAATTACATAATTTTAGTTCAGGCCTTCGTAAACCAAATGCCCAATGACTTAGACTTCAAAAGCTTGGGCCCCTCTAGCTACCATTTGTATTCTTTCTGAGAGAAATATAAAACAATCTTGTTTAAAATTTCACTTACTCAATAAAGACAGAGATAATAAGTATCCAAAACATGAGCCATACTGATGGCATGTTGTCTTCTTCTTACCTTCTGGATACAGTCAGCAAAAAGGCCCACAGGTGCACTGCATTCTAGACATGCCCCATGCTGTTTTATACCTTTGCAATATCCCACACCTTTCCCCATGGCTGGAATGTTCTTGTCACATTTTCACTCCACGTCGACCACAAACAGTACAGGTTACTGGACCTGTCGACACTTGTGCATCTCCGTTCCTCAACCCTAATAGCAATTTACAATCTTCACTTTTGCCGTTACTGATTTTGCCATCGCTAACCCCTCATGCAATAATCAGTTCCTGTGGAAGTTTTCTTATGGCAAAAATATTTGCCTTTCCACTTCAGTACCTACCGCCATGCAATACATATACATTTAAAAATTGCATACTTAATTATATATACATATAAGTTATATATGTATTCAGATAGATAGATAGATAGATAGATAGATAGATAGATAGATAGATAGATAGATAGATAGATAGATATGATGCAAAAAGAGGGGAATAATCTCTATTCTGCTGCCTTTGTTTTTCAAATGGATATTCATGGTGGGGAAGTAGGAGATGACATTTCCCATGGATTTCTATTCATCGACCCACAACTAGAATAAGAAAATAGAGAAAGTAATATTTTGAGCTTCTCAAACTTATCCAGCAGTCATGATCTTTCTTGTATAACACTCTCTGTGTAGAATTTAATTTGATTTTATTAAACAGTACATGTGTAACATGTGGAGGTGGGTGAGTGATTCAGAATCCTAAAACAAGATATTTTAACATGTCAGAGAAACAATGGACTTGTGAGAATTGTAACTTATGGTAGTTAATGTGCCTAAGCATTAACCTAGACAAAGCCGAGCCACATTCAAAGGGACACCACTGACCTCTTTCTCTAGCTAAAGCATCATGGTTAGCCTGGCCAGGCTGGCCAGGATAGCTTAACTGTATTGAATTTTAAGCTTGTAGATCTTCTTCCTTTGATTAACAGTTCAGAACATTTCTGCTAATGTTTGTTTATAAATGAAAGATTTTTTAAATATTACTACGTCTTTATACTGTTAGCGACAAAACAAGCTGAAGAAATTAGCAATGTCTTTCTTGTTTCATTTTTAAAGAAAAAAAAATTAAGTTCATTTGTCTTTCTTAGGGACTCTTGTTTTGTTTTGTTTTGTTTTTGTGTTTTGTTTTGTTTTTGTTTTTTGTTTTGTTTTGTTTTGTTTCTTCCTTCCCAAAAGCTCATATGCTGAAGATCTAAATTCTTGAATAATTATATTTTAGATTAAAGCCTTTAAGGTAAGAGGAGATTAAACAAAGCCATAGTTAGGTGGCAATCCAACATACCTGTAGAGCTAGGAAGAAGAATAACAGACCCCAGTGCTCCTGTCTCACTGGGCACAGGAAAACTTCAAGAAAAGGTGACAAACCAGACACATTTGGACCTCCAGCTTCCAAACTAGTGACAAAACAAAAGACTGTGAGTTAAGTCATTTGGGCCCCAGCATTTTGTTTTGACATAACAGCATACCAACATAGCTAACACAGTGAAACATAAGGTTGAAACATACATGTCAGTATTTTTTTAATATATCATCTTAGGTAGCTGCCAACCAGGTAAGTGAACATTTATTTATAGCAGCCAAGCAAATTCCCCTGTTACCTTCCCAGAGTCCAGCCTACCCCTGCTGCCTAGAGGCAACTACTGTTCTGATCTGTGTCACCACAGATTAAATTTTGCCCAGAGGAAATTACACACAAGTGAAGCTCACAACACATACTGTTTGTCTTCAGAATACATTCCCTCAGACTGTGTACCCGAGATTTACCTAGGTTACTTCATGTATCAGAAGCAGGTTTCCTTGCTTTAGTTGAGCACTCTACTTACGTACAATCAACACCATGTACAGGAAAGAGGTTGTTAGGTAAATCAAATGCACAAAGCTACACTTACACATTTGTCATCTAACAATTTAACAATTCAACACATACCTGCTTTAACCCTTACTTTTGATAATAATATGAAAATATTTTTATGTATTTTCATAAGCAAATTAAATTTCTGAAAAGTATAGACAGTGAATTAGCATTTATTAAATATTGTTTGAGAGACATGGAACACATTTTTGAATTTATATATATTTTTTATTTTTTATATTAATCACAGGTTATTTACTTTGTATCTCAGCCATAGCCCCCTCCCTCTTTCCCTCCCAATCCCACCATCCCTCCCTCATCTCCTCCCTGACCCTTTCCAAGTCAACTGATAGGAGAGGACCTCCTCCCCTTCCATCTGACTGGCTGCAATGTCCTCTTCTGTGGCCTAGCAAGGCTGCTCCTCCCTCAGGAGTGAGAGGGTGTCGAAGAGCCAGCCATTGAGTTCATGTCAGGGACCAGGATGGCTTAGAACTCACAGAAATCTGCCTACCTCTGCCTCAGAACACATTTTTAATATATATATATATATATATATATATATATATATATATATATATATAATTACATCATTTTCCCCTTCCTCTTACTCCTCACATATCTGACTAATTGCTTCTCTTCATCCTTGGTTGTTACATATACATTTAAACAAATCAACATATAAATACAACCTGCTGAGTCATTTAGTGTTACATGTATAAGTTTCTAGGGGTAAAAACTTGATATTGGATAATACTCAAAAGGATCATCCTTGAGGAAGACTAATTCTTCCTCTGTCAGCAATTATTGATTTCCAGTGTCTCTATTAAAGGATGGGGATTCATGAGATTGAAATATACATTGTTCCTATTGCAGTATTAATACTTATAAGAATAAATTCAGATACTCAGGTTGAACATGGGTGGTTCTGTTTCATACCTTTGCAACAGCCCAAGAGCTTCAAGCTATCTACTTAGTTGGCTCATGATT
Source organism: Rhombomys opimus (assembly GCA_010120015.1). NCBI lineage: Eukaryota > Metazoa > Chordata > Mammalia > Rodentia > Muridae > Rhombomys > Rhombomys opimus. Next base: position 974,817 of record REGO01000016.1, read on the forward strand.
CTGGTGGTTGGAGCATCAAATAGCATGGCACCAACTGTGGTGGTCTGAGTAAGTTTGTCCCCCATAGGTTTGCATGTTTTCACAGGGGTTTTATTCATTAATTGTTGATACATGCATTCATATATAACAGGCTATGCTCTAAAAAGTTTCACTGTCTTTTGACATTGCCTCACTTAAAGTATGTCTTCTATCACAAGAACCTATGAGTAACATATGCAAAACATATCCAACCAATATGGACTCTACCCAGGAGTGTCAGGATGTCAGGAAATACCAACTGAAGGCAAGAACAACTGAACAGCCAGAACTCAGTGTTCAGAGGCTACAGTAAGTCCTATATCTGGGGTCCTTATTTCAAGCAATAGTTTAACTTGACATTGTTGGTTATGGCTTTGGGCAATCTGATCCCAAATGTTTATTATCCCCTACCATTTTTGTACCCATGAATACTAGAACAGGCTCATGAGATTCCTTTAATCCATATAAAAACATATAACTAAATATTTTATAATTTTGCTTAATTTTTAAAAAATAATATTGCAGCTGTTTTACTATAGCTGCTTGACCCACTTGATGACATGTTATGAGTGATTTTCTGTGCCAGTAAATAGAGCTCTATGCTGTTGTTTTTGATGACTGTCTTTTGTCTCATTGTATGGTGTTGTATAATTTGCTTCACTCCTCTTGGATTATTTTGCAGTGTTACAGATGCATAATATTTGGGTTTTAACAGGAATCAAATATGTGGCTGTGGCTATGAGGAACTAAACTTAGCTATAAAACAAATAAACAAACAACAAAACAAAAACAAAATAAATAAAACCTTTTGTCATTTTTATTCCCCACACCTTTTCAGAATTAAGTATAAATGCCAATGCTTCATAACTATTTTCAAAAAGAGTAAAGTGTTTTATAAGGACTTCAGAGAATGCAGAAATGCAAAGAAATGTGTGACTCAAGATGGCTTCCATATTCCCTGAAAAAAAAAGTTTTACTAAATTCATGAAAGTATTCACATCTCCCACTCTCTTTAATATCTTGATTAATCATAACTCACTCAAGGCACAGAGAACATTCATCAGAGCGATTGGTCAGACTAGATCCAAAGATAAAAATTCTACAAGATGACACATTAAGTGACACCAAGAAGGTACTAAGACGATGTTCTGGTGGCAACCTTTTTGACCCTTGCTAGCCTACTTCTTCCTAGAAAAGAAAAAAATACAAAAACAACAACAAACAGAACAAAACAAACTACCCCTGGACTGCATATCTGAGGTGTCACATAACAAATCATATAAGTAGGTGCATTAATGATAAGAGATGTTATTAATATTTATAAAATATTAATAACAGAGGCAAAATTGTGCTGGCAAAAATGAGACACATAGAAAACCCAAATAGATCACGCTGAAAACTAAGAAATGATTGTTGAAGGGTCTTATTCCCTTTTGCTGCTGAGAAGTTGGAAGCAAAAGTCAAACTTCTGCTCCCTGTCCTTTCTCTGTGTATTTCTACATGCTTAACTCACTTTGCAAGTTTGTTCTGTGAATTTAGACACTTATCCCAGCAGGGTGGGATCAACTGGTTACATTGGTTATTGTTGAATTACTTTCGCAGACAGATGCACATTCACAAAAATTTATATGTAAAATTTGCTCCTTATTTTTTATTGAATTTTTTATTGATTCTTTATGAATTTTGTATCATGCACCCCAATTTTACTCATCTTCCTGTCCCTTTGTTCACATCCTCTACCCTTGCAAGCTCCCCCTGGGAAGAATAAAAGATCCCACTGTGGAAGCTGTGTAGTGTGTCATGGCGTGTCCCACATTGAACTCTTTTGTCCATACTTCTTTGCTTGAAAACGTTCATTGCAATGAAGAATTTATCTGATTAGAGGCCTAAGGCTTCTGCTACACTATCAGTACTACAGCTTTGGATCTGTAGGGCCACCTCCTTCACACACTCCAACACTTCATAGAAGAGGTAGATTTTGGGGTGGGCTGACTCAAAGCACTAGATCTGGGCCTGGGTATTGGCTGAGCTGGTTGGCCCACCAGCCATCCTGCACCCTCTCCACCCTGGCAGGCTTTCCAGCACTATCACAGCTAGCTCATCCAATGCCCAGATACCAAGGGGAAGAGCCAGGTCTCCCGTAATCATGCCCTTGGGTTGGTTCTCTTGTGGCTTCTGCCACCAGGGTCAGCGTTATGTCCTGCCTATGTCATGTGGAACCAGGCAGGGGGCATCTGGGGCTTTCTCTGACCACTGTGCCTTGTGAGGGCACAGTGTGTGGGGATCATCTCAGGGGTGGTCTGTCTACTACCCAGGTGAGGTGTCAGGCCCTGAGTGCTGCAGCTAATGAGGAGCAGGGACAGCTCTTTTGTTGTTATAAACCCAATGAGCCAGCTCTCCCACCTGCTGCAGATGGCAAGAGAAAAGGTGAGGAAGGTCATCTCCCCCCATCCCTTGCCACCACACGGTATACAAGAAGCAGGCCCAGCTCTCCCAAGCTCATGCCCCTGGGGCTGACTCACCTGCAATCTCCACAACCAAGGCCATCATTTTTGTGCTTTCTGGGTGAGGTGTGGGGCTCACACCTGGAGTACTGCAGCTGAAGGGTGGGGTTGCCTCTGCACAGCCCTTAGACAACAACATGGCGCCAGTTTGCCTGGCCTTTGGTGGCAACAGACCTCTGCTGCTGAACCCAGAAATGGCCATCAATGGCAGCACAGACAGGTCCTCACCATGGTCTTAGATGGCATCACCAGATACTCAAATCAGGCTGTTGCTCACTACTGGTGAGTCTCCAGTTCCACCTCTCTTCATTATGCACATATCCTCCTGCTTCACTTTCTCTTCCATTTCTCCACCACATCTTTGCTCATTTTACTGGTGCCCAGTGCCTCTGTATGTATAGAGTCATCTCAAGAGTGTTGTGTCCTTCCTTTGTCATGTGGAACCAGGCAGGGGGCATCTGGGGTTTTCTCTGACCACTGTGCCCTGTGAGGCCATGTGGGGGTCATCTCAGGAGGGGTCTGTCTGCCTAGGCCCTGTGCTGCCAGCCTGGGAGGTAGCCTCAGGCTTGCTTTGTCCCCAAGGACTGCATGAGGCCAGGCTGAAGTCCATCTCAGGCATCTCTCAAAAACTGTTAAATACGTGTATAGACCTTAAATAATCTTTGTGGGCATTACCCAAGGCCATGTTCTCAACCTTTCTAATACTGCAACCCTATGATACAATTCTTCATGTTGTGGTGACTCTGAACCATAAAATTATTTCCATTGCTACTTTGTAGCTGTAATTTTGCTACTCTTATGAATTATAATGCAAATATCTGGTATGCAAGATAGCTGATATGTAACCCTGTGAAAAGGCCTTTCCAATCCCAAAGGGTTCACTACCCACAGGTTGAGAACCACTAATTTTCATGCAAATAAGGACAGGCAGAATGGTAGTTAACAGGTTTAACCACTAGAGGGAGGTCCTGCGAAGATTTTGAGTATCTGAAAAAGGAAAGCATGGGCCTGTTTCGTTAAGTCTGGAAGAGAAGGAAGAGAATGAGAAGTTTCCATATGCCCTACAAAAGTCTTCCTTTCATTTATTTTTTAATATTGATTCAATTTCAACATATATCAGAATTAGTTGCTTCACCTGCGGCCATCCATGCAGAGTCCCATTCTTCCTTTTTTCTGTAATCCTCATGGTTTACCTCTGGTAACTAACTCACTGCCAAAGAGCACAAATGCTTGATGGTGTTTCTGGATTTCCATTGCTATGTTATGAAGTGGTGAAGGCTAACAGAGACATAATAGCTTCATTTTTTATTTATTTTTTGCAGAAAGTTGATATTTGGTTAATGTTAAGTGAATAATGAAAGAAAGAATGAATAAATGGCAAAAAGAAAAAAGAAAAAGAAGTGATGTGATGGGACATGAAATAAGACAAGAGGAACTTGTGTTTTAGGGTGAAATTTTGGTCTAAGACATATAGACCGTTCTGATTCTGGTGTTAAAATTCAATGTAAAGATTCTAAAGTCAGAAGAAGCATCTGGAAAAAAAGAAAAAAACGAAGTAGATGGTTACTGTTTTAGTTTATTTTCAGTTTTTCATAACATAAAGTGATGGCTACCTTATCTGCTTTGACAGCTCCTGACTGAGTCTCCAGGACAAAGCAGCCTACGACTCTGTCCTGATGGAAATAAAAGGGAATGGATGCGCTTGTTTACAGTGTGGCTTTCACATGTCCCTCCTTTACCTGGAATACCAGCTAATGCCGGTTTTGTTGGGCAGTGATGGTGGTTCTTTCATGCGGGAAACTCATTTCAACCAGCACATTTCCTTGTAGTTCTTGTTTGATTCTCATTTAGGTTGTACCTGTTTGACAACTTTTCCATTCCTGGCACCCTGAGCTTTGTTCTCTATGGTGTTCTGAGAAAAGCTAGGCTGGGATAGCCCCTTCTTCAGATGGAATATGCAAATTCAATAGGCATCAAGTTCATGGCATTTTACTTACTGACCTTAGGCAAGGAGACGGCTGTCAGTGGGAAGCCTGTCTCCTGAAAGGGACAGTTGAAACATGAGGAAGTGAAGTTGTCAACATTGCCACATCAATTCTTGTTTACGTTGAAAAAGCCCTAACAACGTGTTCTTTCCAGTTCCCTTTCTCTTCTTTCTTCTTTTGTAATTTAAAAGTTTTCATATCATTGGATATAAGCATCTTTCCTCTATGTCACATGTAATCACCTGCTATCTTTGTGGCTTCAGTCACATAACTGCTTAGTTAAAATATTGTAATAAATAAGATTGAAGACCTTACATCCAGGTGAAGCCTTGCTATGGGCCTGTGCAGGGTTTGACATTCACTCATTAATTCTTTCCTTATAATACACATGAACACCTATGAGTTCAATTATGATTCTGTCACAGAACACACTTATCTATGTCTTCAATGTGATGAGACCATGCGCTTCTTTGCCAGATGCCTTTTAGAATCCAGGTTTTAAAACTAGGCATCTATTTTTGATTCTAATATTCCTGTCAGAAGTCATAGGAGTTTAATTTACCCTGACTCATTCTTCAGTACAGGGTGTTATTGATCCTTCGCTTCTACCTAAGTGCTAATTTACTTAATTGTTCAATATAAATTGTTTTGAATGGATTTTCTGGGATATACATTTACTTCTTATTTTAATCACTAAACTTTAATACTTTGTCTATTTTTGGTTTTCAGATCCTGCACTCTCTGCTTGCTTTCTGTCTTCAGATTGTTACTGGTTTTTTTTTTTTTTTTTTTTTTTTTTTTTTTTTTTTTTTTTAACTGTAAAATGTTGAGCCCACAAACATTGACGAGCTTCTTCTAATGTCAACTTCAGGACACTCTAAAATCAATATCAGAATGCAATTAGTCTGTCAAAAGCTGGACATCTGAACTCACAAAAATTTACAGCAAAGTTATACTTCAATCCATTTCAGATGATTTCCCTTCCTTGGGATCTTTATTTTTTCCTTCTGAAGATGGTCTGATTTTTTTTTAATTTACTTTACATCTTGATTGTAGCTTCCCCCTTCTCTCCTCTCATTCCCTCTCTCTAACCTCACTTCTACACCCCATTCTAGAGTCCTTTCTTTCTCCTCAAAAAAGGGTAAGATGGATTTCAACTGCACTTAATATATCAAGCTGCAGTAGGACTAGGAGTATCTTCTCCTATTGTGTTTAACAAGGCATCTCAGTTAGGGGAAAGGAATCCAAAGTCAGGTAAGAGACTCAGAGACAGACCCTGCTTCTGATGTTAAGAGTCCCACATGAAGACCAAGCCTCACAAGTGCTACATATATGCAGACTGCCTAAGTCAGTTCCAAGATTGCTCTCTGTCCCCAAGGGCCCAGGTTAATGGATTCTGTAGGGTTTCTTGTCCTGTCTTTGACCACTCCAGTTCCTTCAATCCTCCCATCCACTTCCACAGCATTCCCGAAGTCCCACCTAATGTTTGGCTATGGGTCTCTGTACCTGTTTCCATCAGTTGCTGGGTAAAGATTCTCAGATGAGATTTATGCTAGGCTCCTGCCTGCAAATATAGCAGAATATCATTAATTGTGCCGTTAGTGGGTTCTCTCTTATTGCATGGGTCTCAAGATGGGCCAGTCATCTGGGTTAACCTCTCCCTCAATTTCTGCTCAGTCTTTAACCCTTCGCCTTTTTAGGCCCGAAAAATTGTGGGTCGAAGATTTGTGGCTGGGTTAGTGTCCCAGTCCCTCCAATGGAAGCTTTTTCTGATTACTGAAGAAGGTCTTTCCAGGTTTCATATCCTCTAATGCTAGGAGTCATAGATAGGGTCACCATCATAGATTACTAGGAGTTTCCATTTTCCTAGGTTTCTAGCTCTTCCCAGAGATGACCCCGCCCCACTGATTATAGTTTTCTCTCACGGTGCTCTCTTCCTCCATCCTTCCCCCACTAGATCCCTCCTGTTCCCCTCCCCAAACCACTCCACCCATTTTGTGCAGGGGGCTAAATATGGATCTATTTACATTCTTCTACCTGCAGACATCCAGTTAGACCAACCCTATTTGTTGAAGATGCTTTCTTTTTTATTGCATAGCTTCGGTTCTGTGTCAAATTTAAGTGTGTGTGAATTTATTTTTGGGTCTTCTATTTGATTCCATTGATCAATCTGTCTGTTTTTATGCCAATACCATGCATTTTTTATTACTATTACTCTGCAGTACAACTTGAATCAGAAATGGAGATACCTCCAGAAGTTCTATTATTGTAAAGGATTATTTTTGCTATGCTGGGTTTTTTGTTTTTCCATATGAAGTTAAATTTTTTTTCAAGGTCTGTGAAGAATTCTGTCGGAATTTTGATGAGAATTGCGTTGCATTAGATTGCTTTTGGTAAGATGGCCATTTTTACTATGTTAATCCTACCTATTCATGGCCATGGAAGATCTATCCATCATCTGATATCTTTTTCAATTTTTTTTCAATGACTTGAAGTTTTTGTCATGCAGATTTTTCACTTGCTTGGGTTAGAGATACACCAGGATCTCTTAAATTATTTGTGGCTGTTATGAAGGATGTTGTTTCCCAAATCTCTCTCTTAGCTTGTTTGTCTTTGGATACAGGATTAGCTGATAGAATTTTGGGGGTCACTTATGGATACTATCATATCAACTCCAAATAGTAATATTTTGACTTCTTCCTTTTCAATTTGTATCCACTTGATCTCCTTATTTATCTTATTACACCAGCTAAAACTTCAAATACTATATTAATAGATATGGAAAGAAAGCACAGCCTTGTTTTGTTCCTTATTTTAGTAGATTTGCTTTAAGTTTCTCAACATTAATTAAACATTGGCTATCATCTTGCTTTATATTGTCTTTATTGTGTTTAGTTATGCACCTTGTATCCCTGACCTCTCTAATACTTTTATTATGTAGGGGTGTTGGATTTTGTCAAAGGCCTTTTTAGCTTCTAATGAGATGATCATGCAGGTCTTTTTCTTTCAGTTTTTTTATATGGTGGATTACACTGATGGATTTTTTTATATAAAGAATCATCTCTGCATTCCTGTGTTGTAGCTTACTTGATCATGGTGGATGATGTTTTTGATGTGTTCTTGAATTTGGTTTGCAAGTATTTTGTTGAATATTTTTTATTCCAAGTTCATAAAGGATATTGTTCTAAAATTCTCCCTCTTGGTTGGATCTTTCTATGGTTTAGGAATTGGGGTGACTGTGACCTCATAGAAAGAGTTTGGCAATGTTCTTTCTGTTTCTATTTTTTTTGGAATAACTTAAGGAGTATTGCTATTAACTCCCCCTTAAAAGTCTGGTAGATTTCTTCTCTAAAACCATCTGGCACAGGGCTTTGATTATTGTTGATGTTGGGAGATTTTAATGATTGTCTCTATTTTCTCTGGACATATACGTCTATTTAAATTGTTTTCCTGACATTGGTTTTACTTTGGGAAGTGGTATCTATCAAGAAAATAATCCATTTCATTTAGCTCTTCCAATTTTGTCGATTACAGACTTTCAAAGTAAGATCTACTGATTCTTTGGATTTCCTCATTGTCTTTTGTTATGTCCTTTTTCATATTGATTTTGTTAATTTATTCCCTCTCTGCTTTTAGTTAGTTTGGCAAGTTGTTTGTCTATCTTGTTGATTTTCTCAAAGAACCATCTCTTGGTCTTGTTGATTCTTTGTATTGTTCTCTTTGTTCCTAAGTTATTAATTTCAGTCCTAATTTATGATTTTGATTATTTTCTGCTTTCTACTCAACTTGGATGTGTTTGCTTCTTTTTGTTACAGAGCTTTCAGGTGTGCTGTTAATTTGCTAGTGTGCTAGCTCACTAATTTCTTCATGAAGGCACTTAGTGCTATGAATATTTCTCTTAGCACTGCTTCCATTGTCTCCATAAGTTTGGGTATGTTCTGCATGCATTTTCATTGAATTCTATGAATTTTTTAATTTCTTTCTTCATTTCTTCCTTGACCCAGTGATCATTAAGTAAGAATTTGTTCATTTCCCATGAATTTGTAGGTTTTCTGCTGTTTCTGTTGTTGTTGAAGTCCAGCTTTAATCCATGGTGGTCTGATAAGTCACAGTGGAAGGGTATTTTAATTTTCTTGTACCTATTGAGACTTGTTTGTGACCAAGTTTATTGTCAGTTTGGGAGAAGATTCCATGAGGTGCTGAGAAAAAAAAAAAGATACATTCTTTTGCATTCTGGTGAAATGTTCTATTAGGTCCATTTGACTCATAAAATTTGTTAGTTTCACTATTTCTCTGTTTAGTTTCTGTCTGGGTGACCTGTTCATTGTTGCAATCACCCACTATTAATGTGTGGGGATCGATGTGCAGTTTAACATTAATGTTTCTTTTACAAATGTGGGTGCCCTTCTATTTGGTACATAGATGTTCATAATTGAGATGTCTTTTTGGTGGACTTTTTTTTTCTTTTGATGAGCATGAAGTGTCCTTTCTCAACTCTTTTAATTAATTTTGTTTAAAAATCTATTTTATTAGATGTTAAAATGGCTACTCCAGCTTGCTTCCTGAGTCCATTTGCTTGGAAAAAACTTTTTCCAGCACTTAACTCAGAGGTAATGTCTATCTATCTTTCATAGTGAGGTACGTTTCTTGTCTACAGCAGAATGATGGAATCTGATTTCACATGTATTCTGATAGCCTATTTATTTTCATTGGGGAATTGAATCCACCGATATTAAAAATATTAATGATTGTTAATTCCTGTTATTTTGATATATTGATTTTGGTTGTGGTATTTGTGTTGTGTGTGTTTCCTTTTTATTGCTTTTGCTAGTGTGAAATTACATCTTTTCTGTGTTTTCTTGGGTGGAGTTAAAATCCTTATATTGGAGATTTTCTTCTAGTATTTTCTGTAGGCGTGCATTTGTGGATATTGGTTAAATTTGGTTTTGTCATAGAATATATCTCTTGATGGTGATTAAAATGTTTGCTGAGTATTGAAGTTTGGGCTGGCATCTTTGGTCTCTTAGACACTGCAAGACATCTGTTCAGGCTCTTCTGGCTTTTTCAGTCCTCTGTTGAGAAGTTGGGTGTAATTCTGATAAGTCTGACTTTATTTGTTACTTGATCTATTTTTCTTGTACCTTTTCATAATCTTCTTTCTTCTGTATATTTAGGGGTTTGATTATTATGTGCTGGGAGGATTTTCTTTTCTGGCCCAATCTAGTTATGGTTCTGTAAGCTTTGTATAAGTTTATAGTCATATCTTTCCTTAGGTTAGGGCAATTTACTTCTATGATTTTGTTGCAAATATTTTCTGGACCTTTGAGCTGGGAATCCTCCTTCTCCTCCTCCTCTTTCTCCTCCTCCTCCTCCTCCTCCTCCTCCTCCTCCTCCTTCTCCTTCTTCTTCTTCTTCTTCTTCTTCTTCTTCTTCTTCTTCTTCTTCTTCTTCTTCTTCCTCTTCTTTTTGATTCCTATTATTCTTAGATTTAGTCTTTTTATAGTGTCCCAGATTTCCTGGATGTTTTCTGTCAGAAACTTTTAGATTTAACATTTTCTTTGACAGATGTATTCATTTCTTCTATTGTATCTTGTAAACCTGCAATCCTCTCTTGCATCTCCTATATTCTATTGATGATGCTTGTGTCTGTAGTTGTTGATTGCTTACTTAGAGAATCCTGATTTTCTCAGTTTTTATTTTCTTTATTACTTCTATTTCTATTTTCAGGTCTTAAACAGTTTGATTTATCTCCTTCACATGTTTGTATTTTCTTGTATTTCTTTAAGGGATTTATTCATTTCCTCTTTAAAGGCCTCTATCATCTTCATAAGGTTGCAGTTAAAGTCATTTCCTTGTGCTTCAGCTATGTTAGAATATCCAGGGCATGCTGTAGTAGGATAAATGGGCTCTGGTGGTGCCAAATGGCTCTGCTGTTTTTTTTTTTTTTTTTGTTATGTTCTTATTCTGGTCTTAACCATCTGCATTTTCCAGTTATAAGTTTAGATGCTGATTTCTGAGTTTATCTTTGTACTATGGATAGTTTTAACCCAATTTTTCTTGCGGTTTCTGTTTCTTCTTTGTCTTTGGGCCTGAGTAGTTTGGGGTTTTGGTGACTAGAGAGTGTTCCGGTATAGTAGGGTGTCTCCTTTAGGGTTCTGTGGCCTATGAGGCTTCTGTGGAACCTAGTACCAGCCTGGACTGGTATCCCTGGTAATGGTAGGCCTCCATGAAAGCAGTTGGAGCTGTGGGCTTAAAAATGGAATACAGGTTTTAGTACATTTATCCTCTATTATATGTCTAATATCTACTTAGAAGTGAATATATACCATTTGTGTCTTTCTTCTTCTGGAATTCCTCACTCAGGATGATCTTTTCTAGTTCTATCCAGTTGCCTGCAAATTTCATGATTTCCTTGATTTTAATTGCTGATAGTATTCCATTGTGTATATGTACCACAATTTCTGTATCCTTTTGTTCCTCAGTTGAGGGACATCTTGGTTGTTTCCAAATTCTGGCTGTTATGAATAAATTTGTTACAAACATGGTTGAGCAAATGTCCTTGTTGTATACATGAGCATAGTTTGGATATATGTCTATGAGTGGTATAGCTGGATCTTGAGGTAGCACTATTCCTAATTTTCTGAGAAAGTGCAAGAATGATTTCCAAAGTGACTATACAAGTTTAAATAAATCTCTAAAGATTTATGTAAACCTAAAGAAGCTAAGCAAGAAGGAGGACCCTTGGGAAGATGATCAATCCTCATTCAGAAAGGCAAATGGGACTGACATCAGAAAAAGGAGAAAACATGGAAAAAAACAGGAACATAGCACAAGGGGCCTTTGAAAGACTCTACCCAGCAGGGTATCAAAGCAGATGCTGAGATTTATAGCCAAATTTTGGGCAGAATGCAGGGTATCTTTTGAAAGAAGTGTGAGAAAAGACCTGGAGGAGCCCAAGAAGAAAGCAACAGAACCATAGAAATCTGGGCCCAGGGATCTTTTCTGAGAATGATACTCCAACCAAGGATCATGCATGGGGATAACCTAGAACCCCTGCACAGATGTAGCCCATGGCAGGTCAGTCTCCAAGTGAGTGCCCTAATATGGAGAACAGGGGCTATGTCTGACATGAACTCAGTGGCTATCTCTTTAATCACATCCCCCTGAGGGGGAAAGCAGCCTTATCAGGCCACAGAGGAAGACAGTTCAGCCAGTTGTGATGAGACCTTATAGGCTAGGGTCAAATGGAAGGGAGGAGGACCTCCCTATCAGTGGACTAAGGATGGGGAAAAGGGGGAGAAGAAGGAGAGAGGATGGGATTGGGATGGGACAAGGGAGGGAAGCTACAGCTGGGATACAGAGTAAATAAATTGTAATTATTAAAAATAAATTTATGCTAAAAAGAATATAAGGAAAAAACATATAGCAAGGAAAAAAAAAGAATCCAGGGAAAAGGTGTAATTTAAAGCTGTGGGATGCTTTTTAAAAGGATATGGAAGGGCAAGGGTTATGGCAGGGTCTTTCCTGGTTGTCCCTAGTGCCAGCAGGACTCCAAGATACCTCTGTTTGGTGTGCTTTTACTTGAGTTGGTAGGAAGGGACTTGGGGGGAGGTAGGGACTTACCTGGGGTCCCTGGTGACTGCAGGCCTCAGAAAAAGCAGGCATAATTGTGGACCAGAAAATAGAGCAGTGTTTGGGGTGCAGTTTACCACTGTTGATGTGCTTTCAGAGGTGTTGGTGAGCAGAGACGTGGGGAAAGCAAAGGGGTTACCTGGTGTCCCTGGTGCTGGCAGTCCTCTGGGAAAACATGCAGAATAGTGGATTAGAAATTTCAGAGAAAGATATGTGTTTGGTCTGTGTTACTTTCCCCAGGCTTTCTATGACCCACTGACACTCATTCTACAGCATAAACTAAACTCTCAGCACTGGTCCCCTCAAATCTTTATACTATGTATTAGGCAGCTGGCAGAAAAAAAATATTTTTTTTTTGGCAGATGGTTACAGAGGAAGAGTCCATAGCGGTGAAGGATGCACTGGAGCAGAAAACAGGATGGGATCACTGAGAGTTCACATCTCAGCCACATACAGGAAGGGGAGATTGAACTTGTAGTGGAATAAGGCTGTGAACTCTAAAAGCCCATTTCTAGTGATGCTTTTCCTCCACTAATGCTGCATTTCCTGAGGGTTCTATAATCTTGCCCAAACATTGCTTCTAATTGGCTATTAAGTGTTCATCTCATGTACTTGATCCTTACAAGGGATATATCTCATTTGAGTCATTATACTATGTAACCCAAGTTCTCTATAGAAATAAGAAAAAAAAGGAAGAAAGTATGACTAAGATTATTTTCTGTTATTACTGAAAAATACCTGACACTGAGTTCTTTATATAGAAAACAGACTTGTTTGGCTTGTTGGGGTGTTGGAGATGGAAGTCCATCATCAAAGAGCTCCATCAGCTAGAACTCTGTTAAAGGATTCCTGAAACAACTTTGCCATGGGAGATGCCTGGAACAGAGAGGAGAGGCAGGAGCCAGAGAGCCTGGGGGTAACATTTGCTCTTCTGAAAACAGCTCTCTAAATCAACTGACACCAAAATCCTGAGAAACGTGTGTTAATTCCAAAGGTGACAACAGAGTGATCTGAGAATTTTCTACAAGGTTTTCTAATTTTCTACATTGATAAGGTCCAATTTCCTTTTAGCATGGCCACAAGGAGATTCAGGCTCTCTGTCTGAAGCTTTGGGAAACATATTCTAAAACACAGCAAAGCCTCTCACAAAATTTTCTTACCTCTTCTCTGTGGGTTCCCAAGACAGATGAGGAATGGTAGACTGTTTCTCCTGTTCCTTATCCAAATCAGACTTGGGCTTACACAACCCCAAAGAGACAAAGGCCATGGTCATGATAGATACAGTTAGGCCTCTGTTTCCCACCAGAGAACTGGCTTATCATGAATCATGTGGCCTGCACTCTGCTGATACACTTGAAAATTATTGTGTCATTAACATTTGCCTATGTTTAATCAGGTCCTCATAGTTAAATTAGGTGTATTTTCTCCCTTATCCTTTTTTCCTATCCTATCTTCCAACTCAATCTGTATGAGCTAACCCCCATTTCAATGAATGAGCTGTCCTCCAACAGCCTCCCAGGTCACTGTTACCAGAGACCCTATCTCCCAGGTCCTCCACACCCTGAGACTGCTGGTGTGCAATGGTCTATTGGGGACAGGGAACCCAAATTCCTTAGTCAGTGACATCTAGTTGTAAGACCAGACTTTATAAGAAAAGATATTTTAATTCTTTATATACTATAAGGATCGCATTTTCAACAGGCCACACACATGACTTACAAATCTAAATTCTTATGTAGTTTGCATATTATGTGTATGTGTGTGTGTGTGTTTACATGTGTGTATAATATTTGCACATATGTATGGGGTTTCATGTATGCATGGGGTTATCCTGCTCTACCACTTCTTGCCTTATTCTTTTACAATAAAATCTCTTACTGACCCTGACTGGAACTACTTGTGACATATTATTTTATGTGATTTGTGAGTCATAGAAAATTCCTCAGCATGACCTGGAGATGTAGTTCAGTTGTGACGCACATGGCTAGCGTGCATGAGCTTCTGGATTTGATCCATAGTATGCAAAGGGGAAGCGAGAGGGAAAGAAAGAAGAGTGGAGAGTGTGCTTAGTCATGAATATAAAAAAAACCCATAATCAACTTAATTTTACGTATATTCAAACATTGAACAGAAGGAAAAAACCTCGTGTGTGTGTGTGTGTGTGTGTGTAAGAGAGAGAGACAGAGAGAGACAGAAAGAGGATACAATTTTATCCATGTTTCTTAGTAAAATTATCTATTTTGCTAAAAAATACTCTATTGACAGTGCCGTAATTTAAAAATGCTTTGCAAAATGACTGAACAAGAATACTTAAGCCACAAGCTCCTAGTGAATACTGATTGAGTGTTTATTTTGAAAAAGTGTCTATTCCCAAGAAATTTATTGTGAAAAAGAAGAGAGAAAAGCAACAACGATTAAGATAAGAAAGAAAGAACAAATAGTGAGGGCAGGTCTCAGAACCCTAAGGTGACTTTGTGTTGTGCAATTTTTCATTTCCTTTCATTTATTTATGTTTTAATATTCTCCTTTAGGAATATTTTCTGTTCAGGAGTTATGGTCTTCACTGGTTCACGATCATTGGAAAATTTACAGAGGAAATGGCTCTTTTGTTTTCACCCTTTATTAATCTTCTTTTCTTTGGTCAAAACAAATACATTTGCATTCTGAAATCAGCAGCTCCAGTCAACTGTGCTTTTCACTGACTAACCTCTATAAAAGGTTTACTTGAATCTCCTGAAAGCTTTTGGGGTAAAACTGAAAATTCCAAGCCACCTTGCTTCATTCCACTTGGAATTCTTCAGATATTATGCTGTCAAAATGAATACACGCTGCTTAGTCTCTTTTGACTTATTGGCTTTGTGTCAAATACTTTGGTGGTTTTATTTGTCAATCAGTGTACTTCCTACATGACTTTCATGTGAAAGGCACCTTCCAAGTTTTTAAATGTTTACTTAGAGTTTTCCCTTGAAATATTGTGTTCTTGGCTATACATTTTTGTGTGTGTGTGATACTGGAAAGAAGGTAATGATATTTGTTATCCATATAATGAAACTGTGATGTTTAGTTGAAAATAGCAAATTACTAAATCAGGAGGAACCTAATAAAACCAGGAGGTAAACCCTGGTATTATGATGGCACATTAAATGTCATTCTGGACCATGCATCAAATAGAGTTAGTAGGATTTAGGAAAGGATGTTAATCATGTTCCTCACATAAGTGAGAGAACAGATGTTCCAGCCATGAAGAGGAATGTGTGTAGCATTTCCTGCAGTTGCCAGAGGGGACCACTGGAAAGAGTGAAAGTAGCAACCAGGCTTCCACAGAGGGCAGCTTCCAGGATAAGGTGAGTGGCTGAGAGGAACTTCTTTCTACTGAGCCTCTACCCTGTGCACTCTCTGGACTAACTACCTGAGAAACCTGCTCTACAAGAAATCCATGTGCTAATGATTAACGATTGAACGGCAACTATGAATTAGAGGATATCACGGAAATTAGAGTGAAAAAAAAACAGTAAAAAAAAGTTGTGCAAAATAGTATCAGAATATTTGAGGTCACATTTTATTTTCATCTGTTCAAAGACAAAAAAATAATCAAAATGAAAGAAGACAATCTAGATCAGTGGGACCATAACCTACCCTGTCACCTCTTATTTAAATATGAAGGAAAGAATTCATATAGAAGAATTAGAAAAAAAACTGTAGGCAATAATTATAAGGACAAAATATAATGCAGAATAGATCTAAGTTTGTATCGAAAAAATCTGCTATAAGTCAGTTCTTTAAAATAAAACATATGGGGGATGGAGCCAAGATGGCGACGAGCACACACCATTTCTGAGCGGTGGAATACCTGAACTTCTGAGTTGGTGAATGGAAGGACCTCTAACCCAGGAAGACTGTGGTGGAGATTTCTAGACCGACAGGGAACATCACAGGAGGTGAAAACTTTGGTCTCGGGTCACCCGGGGACTAGTTTGGGGAAGGAGAGAAACGGCCCTTTGATCTCGCGGCACTCCCCTCCCCCAGACCTCGCTCCACCTCGGCACAGCGGCACAGCTGACTGGTCTTTCTCAGAGCAGACCTAACTGCCTGAGGTATACAGCCGCTGGGGCAGAGCTCCAAGCCCTTTAGCGGCAGGCAAAGATCAGCAGTACGTGTCCCAGAGTCCCAGATTCGTGCGGCGGCTACACCATCCCCCCAGGGCCCGAGTCTGCTGGATGCCATACTAGCTCCGCAGGATCGCCATCAGTGACGGTATGGCCCGCCCAATCCCACAGTGACAGAGAATACACCATATATTCACCAAAACCAGGCAGAAACGTCATACAACCTAGATACACCAGGTGCTGGGACTCCCAAGCTTGGAGAGCACAGTGAAGAGAATCCAGGACTTTCCAGGACTTCCC
>REGO01000016.1:996351-1042193 GCA_010120015.1 Rhombomys opimus
AAAAAAATAAAAAAAGAGAAAAAAAATAAATAAAATAAAATAAAACATATAACAGCTAAAACCCACAAATGTTTTTGTCAGCTATCTGAGAAACAATAAAAACAATGAATAGAACTTCAAAGCAAAAGTAATAATAATAATAATAAATAATAACAATAATAAAATTATGTCGTTGGAGGAGAGAAAACTTTAAAAAATTAAATCAAAACTTTTCAGAAATAAATGCTCAAGTAAATTCCACCTGTAATTTGATAGAGATTCACAAAATCTTACAGCCAAAGAAGACAGAAATGAGCCATATTAATTTTTCTTTATGTATTTCCTAAGTGAAAAAGATTTTATTCTCATATAATGTATCTTTATTATGGTTTCCTCTCACCTTACTCCTCCGAGTTTCCCCCACCTCCCTTCCCATTTGGATCCTTTCCCTTTCTGTATCTCAGTAGAAAGGAACAGGCTTCTAATAGATAATAATAAAATAAAATAAGATAAAACAAAAACTGTTAAATCAAAGTTGGACAGAAAATGCCAACAGGAAAAATAAAGAAAGAAGAAAAAGAGTGAAAGACAAAGGCACAGGAATCAGAAGCCCACTCATTCTCACACTTATAAATATCGTCAAAACACTAAACTGGAAGCCACAATATACATGCAGAGAAGCTGGTGCAGACACACAGGCCCCATGCATATGGCTTCAGTCTCTTTCTGAGTTCAGGTGGCGTTTTGCCCAGTTGATTTAGAGGTGTCTTAATATCCTCTGGCTCTTACACTTTTTCTGTCCTCTGTTCTCCGTGTTCCCTGAGCTCTGAGGGGAGGAATTTGAAACAGACATCCCATTTAGGTCTGGGTGTTCCAAGGTATCTCTCTGTATGTAATGCCTATCTCTAACTCTCTGTATTTGTTCCCATCTGCTGCAGAAGGAAGCTTTTCTGATGAAATTTAAACAAGGCACTGATCTATGAGTATAGCAGAATGTGACTAGGAGTCATTCTATCACATTTATTTTATAAAGCAGTATTACTTAGTTTTACCCTAGGTCCCTGGGCTATCTCGTCTCTGGTTCATGGTATGTAACACAAGCAGGGACCAATTTAGGTTCATCTCATGAAGTGATCCTCAGGGAAAATCAGATAAATTACTTACTGGTTGTTTACTCCAGCAAGCTTTGTGCCTCCATTGCTCTAGTGTATCTTGCAAGAACACCACTGTTGCTGGAATGGTCTATAGATGGCTTTAGTTTTTCTTTTTCTAGTATGCCGAGTACCTTCTTGTACCAAGGATTCTAGCACATTAGGGTAAAGACACTATTCACAGACAAACTCACCTTCTTCAAGTTCAACAAGTTGGGTAGGTGTTGTCTTCAGAAATGGAGCCCTGCAATAAGTTTGTGGAGAGAAAACTATTGTCTTGAAGACAGCAGCAGCCTGGATTTTGGGGGATCCCCATTAGATCCCTTTGGCCAACAACTCAATTACTCAATTTAATGCAAACCAGTCTTGGTACTGGGACCTTCATTTGGTGACAAGAGATGGCCATCTAGGACTCTGCCACCCCAATTATTTCATTTAGATAAGCTCTCTCTATATGCATATATTTTAGGAAGTTTCTACTGTGTTAGGTTTCCATACTACCCTTTATATGCCCCTTAATTTTAGCTGTTTCTCCCCATAGTTACTCCTTCAGTCCTTTCTTCTCTCCCCCTCCCCATATGACTCTCCAATTCTAGCTCCCCCCCATTCACCCATAATTATCTATTCCAGTTCCCTTTCCTAAAAATACCTAATTGTACCCTATAGCCTCTTACTGTATACCTACCTTCTGTGATTGTATGGATCACAGCTTGGTTATCACTGACTTAGAAGCTAACAAACACATAAATGAATATTTTATTTCTGGGTCTGAGATGTCTCACTCATCGTGTTTTGTTTTGTTTTGTTTTCATTTTTCTAGTTTCATCCATTTGCCTGCAAATTTTATGATGCCATTTTTAATGGTTGAGTAATACTCCATTGTATCCATATATAACATTTTCTTTATTCAGTCATTTGTAGAGGGACAACTAGATTGTTTTCAATTTTTGGCTACTAGGAAAAGCAAAAAAAAAAAAAATGAACATGGTTGAACAATTGTCTCTGTAGTACAAAGAAGCAACTTTCATGTATATGCCCAGGAGTGGTAAAGCTGAATCTTGAGGTAGATTGATTCCCAGCATCATACAGGGCCCCCACACTGACTTCTATAATGGCTGTACAAATTTACATTCCCACTAGCAATGAATGAGTGTTCTCCTTATGCCAGATCCTTACCAGCATGTCATTTGTTTTACTGATCTTAGCCATTTTTATAGGTGTATGATTAAATCTCAAAGTAGTTTTGATTTGCATTTCCCAGATAGTTAAGGATGCTGAACATTTATTTTAAGTGTATTTTAGACATTCGAGTTTTCTCTTATGGGAATTGTCAGTTTAGATCTGTTCCACATTTTTTTTCGATTATTTGTTTCCTTGATATCTAGTTTCTAGACTTCTCTGTATGTTTGGGGTATTAGTCCTTTATCAGAGGTTTAGTTCGTTAAAACTCTTTCCCCGTTATGTAGGCTGCTGCTTTGTACATATGACAGTATGCTTTGCTATGAAGAAGCATCTCTGTTTCATGGGGTCCGATTTGTAAATTATTGATTTGAGTGCCTGTGGTAATGATGTTCTATTCTGAAAGCGTCTCTGGTGCAAATGAGTTCCTGCTGTTCCCCACTTTCTCTTCTGTCAGGTTCAGTATACATGGTTTTACGTTGAACTCTCTTTGATTCATTATTTGGGGCAGGGTGATGTGAATGGATCTGTTTGGATTCCTTTATTGTTTTACCAACATCATTGGTGCTGGCTTCTTTCCAGTGTATATTTCTGGCTTCTTTATCAAAACTCATTTATCTTCTTTTGAAATGCTGTTTTTATTACTATAGCTATGTAATACAACTTGAAATCAGGAATGGTGAGACCTTCAGCAGTTCTTTTATTATTCAGAAAATTCTATCCCCAGTTTTTGTGTTTCCATATGAAGCTGAGAAGTAACTGCACAAGATCTGTAAGATTTTGTTGGGGTTTTGATAGAGCTTGCATTGAATATTTAGTTTGCACTTGGTAGGATGGCAATTTTATTATGCTAATTCTACCAATCCATGAGCATGGGAAATCTTTCCACTTTATGATCTATTGTTCAATTTCTTTCTTCAAAGACTTGAAAATTTTAATCAAGCAAGTACTTTATCATGTTTGCTTCTTAGAGATATTCCAAGATATTTTACATTATTTAAGGCTTTTGTTATTTTTTTTTTTTTTACTTAAAGTATTTTATTTACAATGAGTCATTTGAGTTTTCTACCTCTGTGTTCTTTGGAAAGCTTAATTTTGAATATAGTAAATTAAATAGTTATAAACTCCATTGTGGAGTTTTCTTTTTTATTTTTATTAATTACACTTTATTCACTTTGTATCCCCCATAAGCCCCTCCTACCTCCCCTCCCGATCCCGCCTTCCCACCCCCTTCTTCACGCATGCCCCTCCCCAAGTCCACTGATAGGGGAGATCCTCCTCTCCTTCCTTCTGATCTTAGTCTATCATATCTCATCAAGAGTGGCTGCATTGTCATCTTCTGTGGCCTAGTAAGGCTGCTTCCCTCTCAGGGGGAGGTGATCAAAGAGCAGGCCAATCAGATTATGTCAGAGGCAGTCCCTCTTCCCTTTACTATGTAACCCACTTTGACACTAAACTGCCATGGGCTACATGTGTGCAAGGGTTCTAGGTTATCTCCATGCATGGTACTTGGTTGGAGTATGAGTCTCTGGGAAGACCCCTGTGTTCAAATTTCTGGTTTTGTTGCTCTCCTTGTGGAGTTCCTGTCCTCTCCATATCTTACTATTTCCCACTTCTTATGTAAGATTCCATGCACACTGCCCAATAGTTGGCCGTAAGTCTCAGCATCTGCTTTGATAGTCTGCAGGGCAGAGCCTTTCAGAGGCCCTCCATGGCAGGTTTCTAGCTTGTTTCCTGTTTTCTTCTTCTTCTGATGCCCTTCCTCTTTGCCTTTCAGAATGGGGATTGAGCATTTTAGTCAGGTTCCTCCCTCTTGAATAGTTTCTTTAGGTGTACAGATTTTAGTAGGTTTATCCTGTATTACATGTCTATATGAGTGAGTATATACCGTGTGTGTCTTTCAGCTTCTGGGACAGCTCACTCAGGATGATCCTTTCCAGGTCCCACCATTTACCTGCAAATTTCATGATTTCCTTATTTTTCATTGCTGAGTAATACTCCATTGTGTAGATGTACCACAATTTCTGCATCCATTCTTCATTTGAGGGGCATTGGGCTATTTCCAGCTTCTGGCTATTACAAATAAAGCTGCTACAAACATGTTGTTTCCTTGATTTCTTTTTCACTCCATTTTTCATTGGTATATAGGAGGGCTGATGATTTTTGGAAGTTAATTTTGTATCCCACTATTTTCCTGTAAGTGTTTATCAACTGTAAAAGTTTCTGGGTAGAATTTTACAGGTCACTTGTGCATATTTTCATATCATGTACAAATAAAGGTACTTTGACTTCTTCCTTTCCAATTTGTATCCCTTTTATCTCTTTCAGTTGTCTCACTGTTCTAGCTAAATTTTCAAGTGCTATATTGAATAAGTATGGGAAGATGCACACTTTATCTTGTTCCTGGTTTCAGTGGAATTGTTTTGAGGTTCTCTTTATTTAAGTGGATATTGGCTATGGGCTTGCTGTAAACTGCCTGTATCATATGCATGTATGTCCATAGTAACCCTAATCTCTCTAGCAAATTTCTCACTTATGGGTGTTAGATTTTGTCAAAGGCCTTTTTTTTTCTTTTTTTTTTGTTAATCTCATTTATTTTATTTTATTTGTATTAATTACAGTTTATTCACTTTGTAGAACATCTGTAGCCCCCCCCATCCATCCCTATCCCACCCTCCCTCTCTCTTCTTATCTTATGTCCCTTTCCCACTCCAATGATAGGGGAGGTCTTCCTTCCCTTCCGTCAGGTCTATCAGGTCTCATCAGGCCTGGCTTCATTGTCTTCCTCTGTGGATTGTTAAGGCTGCTCCTCGCTCAGGTGGTGGTGATAAAAGAGCCATCCAATGATTTCATGTCAGAGACAGTACCTGTTCCTATTACTGGGAAACCCTCTTGGATACTGAGCTGCCTTGGACCATGTCTGTGCAGGGGTTCTAGATTATCTCCGTGCATGGTCCTTGTTTGGAGTATTGATGTCACAAAACACCTCTGTGCCCAGATTTTTTGTTTCTGTTGCTCTCCTTGTGGAGCTCCTGTTCCCTCCAGGTCTTTCTATCTCCCCTTTCTTCCATAGGATTCCCTGAACTCTGCCCAAACTTTGCTTATGAGTCTGAGAATATGTTTTCTAAATGAGATGATGATATGTTTTTTTCTTTCAGTTTGTTTATATGATTGATTACAAATGTTAAAACATCCTTGTGATAAAGCCTACTTGATCATAGTGCATGATTTTTTGATATATTCTTAGATTCTATTTGGTTTGCAAATATTTTATTGAGTATTTTTGAATTTATGTTCATAAGGAAGATTGGTCTATAATTCTTTTTTTCTGGTTTGGTCTGTATGTGGTTTGAGCATCAGAATAATTGAAGTCTTGTGAAATAAATCATGAAATATCCCTTCTATTTCTATTTTTTAGGAAGTGATAATTTGAGGAGTATTAGCATTAACCTGTCTTTGAATGTCTAGTAAAATTCTTAGCTAAAACTATCCTATCATAGGCTTTTTCTGGTTGGGAGATTTTAATAAGTACTTTTATTTTTACTAGGGGTTATAGGTGTGTTTAAATTGATTATCTGATTTTGATTTAGTTTTTGTAAGTGGTATCCTGTGAGAAAATATCCATTGCTCTTAGATTTTCCAATTTAGTGAGGTATAGGTTTTCAAAGTATGTACTAATGATTCTTTGGGTTTTCTCAATATCTGTTGTAATGTACCCCTTTTCATTTCTAATTTTGCTAATTTGAAATTTCTGTCTTCATCTTTTAGTTAATTTTTGTAAGGGTTTGTCAATTTTCTTTATTTACTCAGAGAATCAACTCTTTGTTTCAATGATTCTTTGTAATTTTATCTTGTTTATATTTTGTTGATTTCAGCCCTGAGTTTGATTATTTCTTGTTATCTACTTCTTTCAGGAGTGATTTCTTCTTTTTTGTTTCCAGAGATTTCAGTATAAGATCCCTTCAGATTTTTATGAAGGCATTCAGTGCTGTGAGCTTGTTTCTTAGAACTGCCGTCATAAGTCTGGGTATGTTGTGTATTACCTTTCTTTCAATTCTAGAAAGGCGTTAATTTCTATCTTTTTTAAATTTAATTTTATTTTATTAATTACACTTTATTCCCAAATAAGATTTTCCCCCATAAGCCCCTCCCTCCTCCCCTCCCGATCCCACCCTCCCACCCCCTTCTTCACGCATGCCCTTCCCCAAGTCCACTGATAGGGGAGGTCCTCCTCTCCTTCTTTCTGATCTTAGTCTATCAGATCACATCAGAAGTGGGTGCATTGTCATCTTCTGTGGCCTGGTAAGACCGCTCTTCCCTTCGGAGGAGGTGATCAAAGAGTAGGTCAATCATAGTCCCTCTTCCCATTACTATGTAACCCACTTAGACAGTAAACTGCCATGGATTACATCTGCGCAGGGGTTCTAGGTTATCTCCATGCCTCGTACTTGGTTGGAGTATGGGTCTCTGGGAAGACCCCAGTGTTCAAATTTTCTGGTTCTGTTGCTCTCCTTGTGGGGTTCCTGTCCTCTCTATAACGTACTATTTCCCACTTCTTACATAAGATTCCATCTATCTTAACCCATTTTTTCTTTAGTAGAGAGTTCTCTGTTTCTATTAATTTGCTGGCTTTTGATCTATCTGCTGTTTTTGATACTCAGGTTTAATCTGTGCTGGCGAGATAAGATGCCGGGGTTATTTCAACTGTTTAATATGTCTGAGTATGTTGTGGGTTTTGAAGAAAGTTTCATGAAGTGCAGTAAAGAAGATGTTTAGGGGTTTTATGTTTATTTTTTGGTAAAACTTTCTGCAAATATGTGTTAAGTCTGTTTGCCACGTAGCTCCAGCATTTCTGTTTAGCTTTTGTCTGGATGACCTGTCTCTTATTCAGAGTGGGGATATTGAAATCCCCCATTATCAGTGTGTCAGGGTCAATATGTGACTTAAACTGTAGCAGTATTTCTTCTACAAATGTGATTGTGTATGTTTGGGGCATAAATGTTAAGAGTTGAAATGGTTACCTAGTAGTATTTTTTTTAATGAGTATGTAATGTCCTTCCCTATCTCCTCTGATTAGTTTTAGTTTGAAGTCTATTTTATCAATAATTAAAATGACTCTCCCAGGTTGCTTCTTAAGTCCATTTGTTTGAAATGTCTTCTGTCACCCATTTACCCATGGCTGATGTCTTTTCCGGATGTAAAATGTGTTTCTTGTATGTAGCAAAAGGATAGATCCTGTTTTGGGATCCATTGTGCTGTTCTGTGTCTTTTCATTGAGAAATTGAGGAAACTGATGCTGGGATATATCAATGACAAATGATTATTGATTACTGTTATTTTGTTGTTCTTGTTCTTCATCTTGTTGTTTGTGGTGGTGTGGTGGTGCTGGTGGTGGTGTGTGCACATGCATGAGAGCTCATGCTACTCTTCTTTTGACATTGTTGGTCTGAGATTATTTATTCTCTGTGTTTTATTGGATGTAGTTAAACTGTTTAGGTTGGAGTTTATTTTTAGCACCCTTTTTTTGAGTTGGATTTGTAGATAGCTATTGCTTAAATTCAGTTTGCTTAATTTCAGTTTGTAATATCTTATTTTCTCCATCTATGGCATTTGGAAGTTTTCCTGGGTGCAGTAGTCTAGGCTGGCATCTTGAACTCTTAGAACACAACTTTCCATAAGGCTCTTTTATTTGTTCTTTTCATATTTTCCAAGGTTTCCTGGCTGTTTTGTGCCATAATTATTTTTAGACTAATCTTTTCTAGTGAACTCATTTCTTCCATTGTGTCTTCAATGCCTAAGAATTTCTCTTACAACTTTTGCAGTCTGTTGGTGAGGCCTGACTCTGTGATTCCCTTTGTTGTTTCTAAATTCTTCATTTCCAAGTTTCCTGCATTTTATGTTTTCCTTATTGGTTCCCTTCACATGTTTAGGTCTTGAACTGTTTTTCTCACTGTTTGTGTTTTATAGATATCTTTGAGGAATTTAGTCATTTCCTATTTAAAGAATTCTATCATACTTATCCATATGAGCTGACATAAAGTCTTTTTCTCATGCATCAGCTAGTTTGGAATACTAAGGCCGATGAGACGAGGGTTGCTGAACTCTAATGGAAACGTATTATTCTTGCTGTTATTTGTTGTATTTTCAACCTTGTGTCTGGGCATCTGGGCATTTTGCGGATTTGGGATAATTGTAATTATAGGTCCTGAGCTCTTGTCTTTTTGTTATGTGGATGTTTCCTTGCTTTGTATCTATTTCTCTCACTGGTTATTAGGTAGCTTTGTATTACCTGGTAGAATTTGTTTTTAAACTTCTGATAGGTGTGTTTCTCTTCTCCTGGAAGGAATAATAGAAATGAGGAGTATTTTAATCTAAAATTAAATGGAACTGAGCAAATAATACTTTGGCTAAAGTGCTTTTTGTACAAGGATGAGGATGAATCCCTAAGTATTATGCATCTGTGACTGCATTACTAGCACTTTGAGAATAGGGGATTCCTGACCAGACAGTGTAGCCAATTGTTAGGTTCTAGGTTCTGTTAGAGACCTATTTCAAAAAATAAGGTTTTCAAGTGACTCCGTGGTAAAGAACGACTTCCACAAGACCAGAATTTGATTTTCAGTGTCCACAGTGACAGCTCTCATCCATCTCTAGACTCAGGAATATTCAGGAATATGATATCGTCCTTTACCCTGTGCAGGTACCACCCATAATCGTTGTACAGACAAACACGTAAGCGAAGCATCCATACATGTTAAACACACAGAGATATGAGTAAATAAATGAAACAATAAAATAATAAAAACAAACAAATACATAAATAAATGACTGAAGAAAGAAAGACATGGTCAGGAAATAGGGAAAGACATTTAACATTAACCTCTGGTCTTCATATGCGTTCACAGATAATATGATTAATTACTTTGCTCATATATGGAAGTTTCTAGAAGTGGATGGTTGCTATAGTACATAATCAATAGATTCAAACAACCATTTAATATAACCTGATTTATAGGAAAAAAATGAAAAGTAATAAAACAAGTTTTGGATAATTTAAGCAAATACCATCAATTTAAAATAAAAGTTGACTTCGAATTGCATTGTTAATAAGCATACAACGTTCATGATAGGTTTAACCGCTTGGAATCAATAACAAAAAGAAAAAAAATAACTTTAAGGCTAGTATAGAAAGATCAAGTAACTTACAGAGAGGAAAATATTAGTGTTTAGCACCAACATTTATCCCAGAAGGTAATGGAGTAAGATATAAATCATGTTCTACTGTTTCTCTACGGATTCTGTCTAGATGACTCAAGATTTCTTTTTTATGATTTTCACAAACCCTATAATAAATATATAGAATAAGATATCTTGAGTTAATTCTGTATTGCTGAGCTTTCTTCACACTTGCACCTATTGTCTCACTGCATTAAGAAGTGCCCTGAAATAATTTGAGTATGACAGTACGTTTTTGCTTAATTTCTTGTCTGTGTGTGTGTGTACATGAGTGTATGCTGATTCCCAAGGAGTACTGGAGAGAGTACTAGATCGAACCACCATACATGGGTTCTGGCAATCAAACTCTGGTCACTCACCCATCTCTCCAGCCTTTAATGTTTGGAGTTTAGTTTATTTGTTTTGTATTTTTTTTTGTTTGGATATTTAATTTCTATTTTATTGAAATGAGGTTTCACTTAATGGCCTTGTCTGGCATGAAACTGTCAAGAGCTCTTGCTTGACTCTGCCTTTCTTAAGGCTGAGAATAAAAGACATTTTTAAAGCTTTTAATCTGTGTTAATATGTTGCTAACAAAGCAACTGAGTTACATGCCTGCCAACCTGTGTCCACTTCTCCCTGGGGTAGTCAGGCCTATCGGACACTGGGCTGGGCTGGCGGAAGCGAAGCTTAGTCAGGATTCGGTGTGCTCACCAAATGGCCTCAGTTGGTGGTGAATGAGCAAGTGAAGAATGCAACTGGAAACAGCATCAGAGAACTGTTTTTTTTTTTAATTTAAATTTTATTTTGTATTTATTTTTAGGGGGGAGAGGAGGTGGAAGTGTATGTGAGTGTGAATATGGAATCCTTGGGTGGTGTCCAGGGTCCCTATGGTAAGGTTTCTGAGGTGCTGTACCATTGGCCAGGACAGAAGTATTGGAAGGTGCTTCATCTACACACTCAGGGCTGGGGTATGGGGCACACGGAATAAAGTCTGATAACTGTCAGGGTAATATAGTCTTATTAGGATTGATGGTGGGAGAGCCGGCTTTGTGACACCATTTTGGGAGTGGAGTGGTAGTCAACTAATGTTAAAAGATTTCCGGGGTTGAAGCTTCCTGGACCCTTTTTCTATAGCCCAGAAAAATCCCACATATGCCAAGTTAAGTTTTTGTTTGTTTGTTTGTTTTTTGTTTTTTGTTTTTTGTTTTTTTTTCCCCCAAGGTCATTAAGCTGGTCATTGACCAAGTGGGACCCAATTTCTGATCACTGATCCAATATTTTACTTCTAAATCAAAACATTTTCCATTGTAACTGAATAAAACTTATAGAAAATATAGTTTATGAAAATATCTAAAGTCACTGAATTCATACGGTGGCATATAATTGGGTTCTTTATCAAATACTTTACATGAAAATGGGTATGTGTATGGAACTCAGGGGGGAAAAGTGAAACAAAGGAAGCTGTAACCAGACTGAGTCTTTGATTAAGTTTGTTAAGGTAGGAAGTAGCAAGGACATTGCGAATTTAGGGGCCATATCTCCATATACATTATTCCTTTCATTTAGTCTTTAGAAGAATGACAACAAAGAAATAGAAAAGAATCTAATAATTGAGAAGGGAAAAAGAGATCTAAAGTTCAAAGTATGTACATATCTCAGTTATGTGTAGACCTTTACAATAGAATAAAATCATAACTCTTACTTTAAAATGTCTTGGTACTTATTTAAATAAAAGAGTTGCATCCAGAGCAAAATGTGTTTTTACAACTCATTAAAGCATCTTTTGACACTGCAAGAGGGTTAAAATATTCCCTGACCATTTTTGTGCCTTTGTGTTCTTTCTTCCTCCCCTTGAAAAAAAGAGAAAATGGAAACATTTAGATTCATGAGGGTGATATTCAACAACCTCTCAGTTTTAGCAGCAGATTTTTTTTCTCTACCCATAATTAGGCTCCCATACAAAGTCTCTACTTTTCTTCAAGCACATGTTTAATTAGTCACACTAGATTTTATTTACAGGGGTTACACTTATTTTTAGTATCTACAGTGTCAGACACTGTAAAAACTACTTGTCGATTTTGGGTAGCCTCATCAATACATTATTAAGGTAATTTTCCTCTGACTCCATTTTTATAGTATTGCTCCTACTACTAGACCAACATCTAAACTTATTCCTAAATACATTTTCTTTCTATATGCTCTAAAATGAACCCACCTTCGAAGCTGTGCAAAAGGTAATTGCTTATAAATTCTTTCATCAGGTAATTTTTGAATGACTTCAAATATCTTTTAAGGATCAACACACAGAAATTGTTTAAAATATGATTAGACATACAGCAAAATAAGCCTTTCCTCTGATTCAATAGATGTCTGAAGGCAACAATCTGTATTTCCCATAATTGCTGCCAGGGATGATGGGCTCATGGCTTTTTAAAGAAACCAGTCCATAGAGCATTCTGAATGCTGTTTAGCTCTCCTTTTTAATTAAAGTTACAGCACTCCTCCACTGCCCCCACTTTTCCTGGACTTCCACACTCTGACCTCTGCTGATGCAGATGTAACAGAAAACAATGCTGGTCAAATATGGGAACTGGTGCTTGTTCTCTGCAGCATGTACTTACCCTTCCTCTGGGAACTGTGCCCTACTTTCCATCAACAAAACTTTCTTCTTCCAGTCATGGTTTATCAAGTAGGAGAAGAATATGTTCCCCATGCCCAAGCTAATCATTATGTGCTCCTCCTAGGGCAGCAAACTTTTGGTTGAATACAAACGTAACTCAGGAAAATCAAGGGCAAATTTTCAACTCTGAAGACATTTTTATTTGAGTTCTGTAGCAGGTAGTTTTTCTTCTTCCTTCTTGTTTTCCTTCATTCTTTCCTTCCTTGCTTCCTTTCTCTTTTCCCTTTCTCATTCTAATTTGCCAGATGGTTTCTTTTGCAAAAGTACCAGACATCTTAGAAATAAATATCTCTTTTATGTCAATTCTCCCAGAAGGTAGAAGACTAAAAATATCTCAACTTGATTAATAAGGCCAACATGACCTCATAACTAAAATGAGACAAAAATTTTAACATAATATTTTTATTAATTCTCTGAGGATTTCATAAAATGTGTTTAGATTATATTCATCCCCTACTCTTCTCCCCAAATCCTCTCAGACCTACCCCTACCCTATAGGCCTCCAACTTTGTGTTCTTTTTAAAAACAACCCAACCAAGATTTTTAACATTCATTAATGCAACGTTTAAAAATAACCCAACCAAGATTTTTAACATTTATTAATGTAAAGTTTAATATGTTTTAATTGAAATAGAATTATACAACTTTTTTTCCTCTCTTTTTCCTCCCCCTAAACACTCACAACTCCCCCACACCTCTCACAAGTCCTTCAACTTTCAAGTTGATGATCTTTTCTTTATTATCGTTGCATACATATTTATGCACATTTACATATGTATATTTAAATGTATGTAAATAGAATCTCCAGGGTCTGGTGTGTGTGTGTGTGTGTGTGTGTGTGTGTGTGTGTGTGTTTGTGTGTATGCAGTGAGCTTTATTGATGGTATTCAAAAGAGTAGTATTTCCTGAGCCTCTCCCTCTACTCTGGAGTTCTGGGATGGAAACTGTGAGGGAGATGCTCAGTCAGGGGCTGAGTTGGGACAGAAATGCCTTAGCAGCCAAGAGACTCTGTCTTGCTCTCTTTTCCTTGCTGGCGTGGGTGAACCAGGGCTTCTTACTTCTTGGAGGCCATGTAGGCCATGAGGTCCACAAACCTGTTGTAGCCAAATTCATTGTCATACAAAGAATTGAGCTTTACAAAGTTGTCATTGAGGGCAATGCCAGCCCCAGCATCAAAGGTGGAAGAATGGGAGTCACTGTTGAAGTTGCAGAAGACAACGTGGTCTTCAGTGTAGTCCAGGATGCCCTTTAGTGTACCCTCCGATGCCTGCTTCACCACCTTCTTGATGTCATCATACTTGGCAGGGTTCTCCAGTTGGCATGCCAGATCCACAACAGACAGTTAGGGGTAGGAACATGGAAGGCCATGCCACTGAGCTTCCTGATCAGCTCTGGGATGACCTTGCCCACACCGTTGGCAGCATCAGTGGATGCAGGATAATGTTCTGGGCAGTCCCACAGCCATCATGCCAGAGCTTTTGAGAGGGGTCAGCCACAGTCTTCTGCGTAGCAGTGATGGCATGAACTGTGGTCATGAGTCCTTCCAGAATACCAAAGTTGTCATGGATGACCTTGGCCAGGAAGACTAAGCAGTAGATGGTGCAGGAAGCATTGTTGACAGTTTTGAATGACTTGTCCTACTTCTCATGGTTCATGCTCATCACAAACATGGGGGCATTAGTAGAAGGGGCAGATCTGATCTTCAAGTGGGCCCCAGCCTTCTCCATAGTAGTGAAGACACCAGTAGACTCCACAACATACTCAGCACCAGCATCGCCCCATTTGATGTTAGCAGGACCTTGCTCATGGAAAATGGTGATGGCCTTGTCATTGATGACAAACTTTCCATTCTCAGCCTTGACTGTGCCATTGAACTTGCCATGGGTAGAGTCGTACTGGAACATATAGATCATGTAGTTGAGGTCGATGAAGGGAAGGGGTCATTGATGGCAACAATCTCCATTTTGCCATAGATGCAAGCATCCCTGGCAACCAGGTGTCTAATAAGGTCAAATCTGTTCACTCTGACCTTCACCACTTTGTCTAAGACAAAAGCTGGCATTGTACCAAAACATGTGGCTGTCTCTGGAACAGGGAGTAGGAGAGAGCACTGAGTTGGTGATCTATGTATGGTTTCAGGGCTCACCACTCTGCACTGGATGACCAATAGTGGGACTCATTCCTGGGAGAGACTAATTTTCCTTATCCCAGCAGTCACTAGTTGCCTGTGGCTTTTGTCCCTGGGTAGAAACCTACAGTTTTTTCCTTTCCCATATTAATATGCTGTTGATACTGACATTGTTCCGGTCTTTATGTGTTCCTACCTAAGAGTTTCACAGCAGACTGCCTGCTATTCTGGCTATTACAATCATTCTGCTTCCTCTTCTGCAATAGTCTTTGAGTCATATATGCAAGAGCTACGATGTAGATGTTTCTATTGGGGCTCAGCTCTCACAATTTGTTGATACCTGTGATGTATCCAGTCATTCCCTTCTGTGGTTAAAATTTGTTTACTGAAAAGCACCATTTTCTACATTTTGAAAATGTATTTTTACTTAATTTATTTTCACATTTGAGAGGGACATGTATCATAGTCCACCTGTGGAAGTGAAAGGACAACTTATGGGAATTGACCCTTTTCTTCTTCTGCATGGGTTCTAAGACTCCAACTCAAGTTGTCAGGCTTGGCAGCAGGTGCCCTTTATCCATCAATGCAGCTTTCTGGGCTAAGCGTTTTATCATTATTATTATTATTATTATTATTATTATTATTATCATCATCATCATTATTATTATTATAGAGTTATATGAAGTCACAAGCCAAATGGTGGTTAACCTATGTGTCCATTTTGCTGATTTAGAATGCTAAATTAGCAGGTGAAGTGCTACTCCAGTCTGTGTTTATGAGGGTGTGTATGGGAAAACTGTCAGTCCACTCAGTACAGGTGCTTCTCACCAGTGTGAAAATTCATCCTGCACTCTCCTGGAGGCTGAAAGAGACAAGAAGAATATTTGTGAAAGGTAAATTTTCTCCCTTCATGAGACAGGATGTTCCTCTTCTCTGCTCTCTGACATGGACTTCCTAGTTCTTAGATCTTCAGACACTGCATTTAGACTAACAACTGTTTTACTTCCCTTTATATATCAGAGATCAGGCTACACTGTATCACCTCATGACTTTCTTGATTCCTTGGTTTTCAAAGAGCATACTGTGAGTTTTCTGAATCTCCATCAGTCTATGAGCTTATCCTCTAAATATGAATATTTGGATATATGAGGATTTCCATATAATATATATATTCCATATACATTATACAGATTTCTTAGGACAACTCTAATTCATAGCAATATGCCTGAAATTGTGGATACAAAAATCCCTAATACAATGTCATCAAATCTAATCCAGAAGTATATAGAAAGAACGATCTGTTATTACCAGGTTCATCTTATACCAGAAGTGTAAGGTTGATTCAGCCCTTGACTTGTAGCATAATTCACCACGTTAATATACTGAAGTCATAAGCACAATGGTCACATCATAACTGCATCATAAATTTCAATGTTGCTTTACATTATAAACTTAAAAATACTGTAAATTAAAATAAATGTTATTCTGAGTAAGGATACAAACATCATGCTTTTTATAAAGACTGAATTCTTTTCTTCCCCTAATGGTGAAATAAAACAAAATGCCTGCTCTCTCAGGTTCTACCTTATATTATATTGACATTCCTACCAATACAATAAATGAAGAAAAGATACACAAATCACAAAATAATTAATGCATGTACCTTTCATTGCAGACAACACAATTATATATACAAAAAGTCCCAAAGAACCTAAAAAATTACTGGAAGAAATACTACTTTTAACAAATTCATAAGCTACAAGATCAAAGTAAAAAAAGAATCAAGTATATGTCCTGACACTAGTGACAATAAAAGGAAATTAAGATTTATAAACATTGTTAAGCCTCCTCAAAAATTTTAGATATTATTAGGTAAGAGACTGTCAAAACATATGCCAGTGTTTTATGCTGAGATGTTCACATTAAGATAGAAATAGATGTAAAGTAATAGAGAAACATACCATGGTCATGAGTTCAAATTCTCAATATTTTTCATTTTAATCAAAATAATCTAAAATTCCCACATAACAGCATAACATAACAAAACCTTGAAAATTAAGTTGTAGAAAAAATAATGTAAAAGTTTCATAGAAGAATGACAAAACAACCTAAATGATATTAGAAAAAAAACAGAGCTGAAGGCTGTTCACCATCTTTGATTCCAAGACTAATTGTGAAAAAGCAGCATTCAAAGACAAAGATACATGGTGACAATTATAGCAGAAGGAGACAGTAAATTTAAGATGACAAGCCCTCCAAGGCAGCTGATCACCTCAGTCATCTGGTTGATGACTTTACAATAAAATTTCATGTAAACTAACATTTTAATTACATACAATTTTCAGGTGTCATGATTTTTTTTCATAAAAAATATATAAAAATATTCTTTTTTTATTTTTTTATTTTTTAAATTTTTTCCTTATCAGTTACATTTTATTAACTCTGTATCCCAACCGTGTCCGATCCCTCATTCCCTCCCAGTCCCTCCCTCCCTCTCTCATCTCCACCGTGCCCCTTTCCAAGTCCACTGATAGGGGGGGACCTCCTCCCCATTCATCTGATCCTGTTTTATCAGGTATCTTCAGGACTGGCTGCAAAGCCCTCCTCTGTGGCCTAACAGGACTGCTCCTCCCTTGGGGGGTGGGGAGGCCAAAGAGCCAGTCATTGAGTTCCTGTTAGCAATAGTCCCTGTTCCCCTCACTTTGGGAAACAAATTGGTTACTGAGCTACCACAGGCTACATCTGAGTGGAGGTTTTAGGTTATATCCATACATGGTCCTTGGTTGAATGTCAGTCTCAGAAAAGACCCTGTGCCCAGATATATTTGGTCCTTGTGGAGCTCCTATCCTTTCCCCATCAGACTAACTCCCCTTCTTTCCTATGATTCCCTGTACTCTGCCAAAGGTTTGGTCATGAGTCTTTGCTTTGAAAACACTGCTAGTTAGAGGCTTTCAGATGCGCTCAGTAGACTCCTTTCATACGGTCAATGCACGTCCCATCTGTCTTTCTAAACGAGGATTGATCATCTTACCTCATGTAAACTCTCTTGATTATCTTTTTTAGGTGTATACATTTCATTATGTTTATCATATCTTATAGGTCTATATAAGTGAGTATATACCGTGTTTGTCTTTCTCCTTCTGGGATATTTCACTCAGAATGATGTTTTCTAGATCCCACCATTTGCCTGCAAATTTCATGATTTCCTCCTTTTTGATTGCTGAGTAGTATTCCATTGTGCAAAAATACCACGATTTCTGTACCCATTCCTCAGTTGATGGACATCTGGGTTGTTTCCAGGTTCTGGCTATTACA
The DNA here is from genome assembly GCA_010120015.1 of Rhombomys opimus. Classification (NCBI taxonomy): domain Eukaryota; kingdom Metazoa; phylum Chordata; class Mammalia; order Rodentia; family Muridae; genus Rhombomys; species Rhombomys opimus. The sequence continues at coordinate 1,014,002 of REGO01000016.1, forward strand.
AATAAAGCTGCTATAAACATAGTTGAGCAAGTATCCCTTTTGTGTACTTGAGCAAACTTTGGGTATATACCTAGCAGTGGTATAGATAAAAATATTCTTTAATCATGGATTTTGTAAAAAGGTGATAGGCCAGATTTCACTACATTTTGGGTTTAGAGATAGACACATGATCTATTATGAACAAAAATAAGGCAATCCAGGAGGAAATAATAGTCTTTAATAATTATTGACTCTGTTGGTCTCTCAAAAACATCTGGGTCCAGGGGGGCCTGCAGATACTGATGAGTCAACCAAGAACCATGCATGAAGAGGACCTAGACACCCTGCTCAGTTGTAACCCATGGGCAGATTAGTCTTCATGGGGGTTTCCTAGTAATGGGAGGAGGGGCAGTCACTGGCAAGAACTTTGTTGCCTGATCTTTGATCAACTCCCCCTGGTGAGGTGGACTTACTAGACTACAGAGAAAGAGGATCCAGACAATCCTGATGAGACCTGATATACTAGGGTCAGATACTAGGGAAGAAGGACTTCACCTATCAGTGGATTAGGGAAGGGACATGGGGTGGGGAAGAAGGAGGGCAGGTGGGACCAGAGAAGATGAAGGAAGGGGCCCACAGTGGGGATACAATGTGAATAAATTGTAAATAATAATAATAATAAAACAATAATAATGAAAAATAATTATTGATGGACAATTAATTGTATACAAAGAGGAAAAACAAGTCTTCTATGCTTCATGTCATATTACAAAAAATGAAAATTATAGAATGCAAAGTTGAAGCTAAATCTCTGTAATTCTAGTCTGTGAAATAGATTTTTATAAATGAAATAAATAATCAATGCCAAGTGCTGGAAAAAAAAACTGTCTAACTTCAGTTCTCATTCATGGGTGGTTAAAAAAAGTAGTAAACTACCTTGGGAGGAAAAATATGTTGTTTCAATACTGACAATAGACTGAGGAATCCTAATTATCAGTGTTGGTCTGCGGTAAATGAAAATATATTCAAATAAAGACAAAAGCCTTTGTGGTTGTTAATGTTTGTTGGAGTGACTGACTGTATCCAGAATCAACTAAAAGGCAAAACTTGGGCAATCCTGTGAGGGATTTCTTGATGAGATGATTTAAAGTGTGATGACACTCATAGTGTGGGTGGCACTTTCCAGTGGCAGCCCAAATAAAAGGAGACAGAAGGAGGAACACTTGCTTTTGTATGCTTGCCTTCACTCCAACTGGCTGGCAAGTTCATTTACACAGTCACTGCCTCATAACAGAGCATAGCTTGTGTGAGTTTCCAGTGAGGACTGAAGACCATAGGCTTTCATGCTTTCAGCACGAAGTTGGGATGGTGGAGACACTGAGCCTTGTGAACTCGCAGCGGTTGGATTCTAGACTTTTCTGGTGTGAAAACAGCCAGTATTGGATTGATCAAACCACATTCTGTAACTGAGTCTAACAAATGCCCTCTTGCATATATCCTCCTGCTGGTCTGTTCTTCTAGGTTACCTGGAATAATACAACCTTGCAATATGTATGCGAACTTTTATTATAAATGTTCCAAACCTGAATCCACCAACATGTCTGATCATAGGCAAAGCGATGGCATGACTATGTTTATTCCATGCAATTGGATACCACTTAAAAAATCTACAAAATAAAAATAAAAAAACGAAAAATATTAACCATAGTATCCTACTAGAATGGAGGTTCAAAAGGTTGCAGTGCTCTGTGATACTCTCCTGGAGAGTAAAAAAAATGAATATCCTTTTCATGTTTGGCTATGGGGTCCTGTTGACTTTATTAACCAAGTTGAAATATTTTACTCTCATAGTATCTGGAAACATTGGTGTAGAGGTAACATTTATTCCTACAGGCTCTGGTTCCCTTGCAAATTCTATCAATATCTATCTGATTTGAAGGGACAAAAGAAAGCATGAAAGAAATACGCTCTTTAATTTTAAGGATAGTCTCAAGTTGAGAGGCTGGAAGGATCAGAAAGAACTGGTAACAGAAAGTGAAGAATTGCTCTCAGGCACAAAAGGAGAGCCAGAGCAAGGACAGTGAAAATCACTGGGCAGAAATGGACAAGGTTGGTTTGGATATGTTAGTGTAACAATCATTTCAAATAAAAATGAAGAGCAAACAAAATACCTTAGAGTTTTATGAAAACAAGCAGTAAATGAGGGCTAGAGATGGAATGAAAATGTATCCTGTTTTCATGATGACTGTACAAGATTATAAGTTGATATGAAAATCCTCAGAACAGCAGTAATGACATAGTATCTGGAAGATTAGTGAACCCACAAGAACTTCAAAAAGATCTATGCCAGAGGTCATGCCTCAGACCTCTCATTTCCACAGTAAAGCTGGCTCCTGCTAAAGGGATCCTGTGTGACTTGGCACAGTATTTCATCCAAGAGGATTCCAGGGTAGAAGGAAATGAGGTGGAACCCAGAGTATTGGGGGTCAGAAGACTTCCTTTTCAGATCTGAATAACAACTGAGATGTTCATAATCAAGCAAAACTTCAAAGTTAAATTTAAACACCTAATACAGAAGAGGTAAATTTAGAGGAAGATATGAAGTTTGGCTTAGAGAAATAAGCAGAGGTTTTACCCCCAGACATTTAGAGTCGTGCCATAAAACTTTACATCTCTTAATGAGGACAGGTGAAGAATGAATGAATGAATGAATAAATGAATGAATGAATGATTCCCACCTGGCCAACATCCCTACTATAGCCTAGACAACAATACTACCTACTTCCCCAAGGACAGCTAGGAATCAAGAGAACCCAGCCCTGGCATTTTAACCTCGAGTAAGAATGTGGGTAACAAGATTGTAGTTGGCAGCAGTTACAAACCATATCTCTTCACTTGGTTCTACCTATTTTTTGTGGTTAGATACACTATGCGAAGGGTGCAATTAGAATGACTTTGATGGTGATTAAGTCTTTGCTAGTGTGCTGGGGTAGAATGACAAACACTCAGTCTGAGAAGCCATCATGTTAATACCCCTGGAGCCCAAGAGGAAACCATTGTTATATGATATTATTATTCTATATGAATGCAGCTATTTTTCTCACTTTTATGAAAATCTCATTAAAATAATGGAACATATTGGTAAGAACTGTGATTAAATAAGCCAAAGTTGGTTCTAAGTCTAAATTTCTTCAGGAATAACATCTAGAATTTTAAATTTTATTGTAGGTTATAAGGAATGCTCAAAATGAGATGCTTGTGTCTTCATTTTTACAAACTTAGACTTGAGACCCATAGAGATGAGCTATGTGATTAAAAGCATGCAGCTACAACAATCATTAGAGGTGCTCCCTCCTGCAGCAGATGGGAACAAATAGAGAGACTTACAGCCACACATCAAATCTCTCAGGAAATCTTGTGAAACAGGAGGAAGAAAGAGAATAAGAGCCTGAGGGGATGGGGGACACCAAGAAAACATATCTGATGAACCAACATAATCAGAGCTCTCAAAGATTGAGTCAGTATGCATAGGGACCACACAGGTCTAGACCAGGTCCTCTGCATATGTATTATGACTCCCTGGTTAGTGTTTTTATGGAATCCCTGAGTTTGCAATCAAGAGTCTCTGAGTTTTGTGACTTTTAAGGGTTCTTCTTCTTCTGTTTGTTCTGTATAATTCCGATCTGTTAGTTTTAATTTTATCTTATGGTGTTTTATTTTGGTTTATTATTATCCCTTAGAAAACTGTTTTTTGCTTGTTTGTTTGTTTGTTTTAATGAGAGACATAAAAGGAGTGGATCCCTATTGGAGGGAAAATGAGGAGTAGAGGGAGGTGAAACAGCAATCAGGGTATATTGTATGAGAAAAAAATATCACCTATTTTCAAAAAGGGAAAGGCAGCCAACAAGAGAAAGAGAAAAGTAGACAAGCCAGAGGAAAGAGCCTTTGCTCAATGGAGCTGACTGGAGTTACCTTAGTGACTTCTGTGGGAATATTAAATAAGTTCTGTACCAAGAAAAAAAATGCACACAGCTGCTGCCTTGTCAGGCCAACGTGGGAGAGGATGCACTTAGTCCTGCTGTGACTTGAGGTGCCCGGGTGGGTTGGTAACCCTTGGAAGCATCCTCGTCTCTGAGAGAAAGGAGAAGATGGAATGGGAGAGTGGGTCCTGACACCAGCACTGGGAGGAGAAGAGTGAGAGGGCTTGGATCGGGCTGTAAAAAGATTAAATTAATAATAAATAAAATAATTAATGGGATTTCAAGAATCCTCCTCCTAGAGAATGTAAATAAATGAAGATAAAAGAATTACAACGGCTCTATCTGCCCTATCTTTATTTCTTCACATCTTGTAGGCAGAATAAATTTGTGGTCAAAGTTTTTGTGGGTGGGTTCGAGTTCCCCTCCCTCTACCAAGATAGTCAAGTTAGAAGGTGTCCTCTTCAGTCTCTATGGCCTCTGTTACTAGGAGTCTCCACTTAAATCCCTCTCATATCCTCCCAGGAACTTACCCTGATTTAGATCTCCAGCTTGTCACAGAGATACTCCCACGCTTAGTTTCTCAGAAATATCCAAACCAATGCCTGACCCAACCAAAGGCTCACCCTATGGGAGAGTGCTAACCCCGGACACTATGAACAATACTCTGCTAAGCTTGCAAAGAGGACCCTGTCAATGTTATCCTCTGAGAGACTACCCAGCAGCATCTCAAAACAGACACTGAGACTCATAGCCAAACATTGGGAGATGCATAGTATTGTGGAAAAGTGGGAGGAAAGAGAAATGGACCTGGAGGTAACAGGAGCTCCACAAGACCACCAACAAAGCCAACTAAGGGCCCAGAGGGGCTTGCTGAGACTGAAGATCAAGCAAGGATCAAGCATGAACTGGACCTAGCCCCCGACAAGATGTAGCAAATGGCAAGCTTAGGATACATGTGGGTCCTCTAGTAAAGGAAGAGGGTACTGTATTGGTCAGGGACTCACTTATTAGCTTTTTGATCACTTCCTCCTGGTGGGACTGCCTTGCCAGGATAATAGGGAAAGAGGATATGCTCAGTCTTGACACAACTTAATGAGCTTGGGAAAAATGGAGCTCTCCTTTTTTCTGAGGATTAAGTGATACAGGAAGGGAGGGGAGGGTAAGACCAGGATGGGGCTACAGCCAGGATGTAAAGTGAATAAAAATAAATTAATTAGAAAAGTAACTACAACTGGAATGGAAAACTTTATTTTTGATGTTATGATGTCTGACATATTTTAAAAAGGTTTTTTTTGTTTGTTTTTTTTTGTTTTTGTTTTTGTTAAGACAAACGCACCCAGCTATGCTCAAACTGAAGAGAAATCCATTCATCTGATTCACAGTCTAATGATGATTCTGTGGTGCCAGTGTGCTGTTTTAATGGATAATTACAATGTTCTTGTCAGGTGTGAACAGAAAATCTGCATCCCCAAGTCTCTCCTTGTGAGATTCTGATGGGGTCCAGTGGTACTTTGTAGCCTGTTTCAAACTTCTTGACATCCCTAAAGATTTTTGTCATCTGATAGATTCACTCAGATGTGTGTTGTGACTTAGCAGGGTCATTCAGGAGAGTCTTAAGAGTACCTAATGCAACTCAAGTCTGCCTGAGAGATCCCCAAGAAACTGGAGAATAGAATGAGTACAGCTTTGAAGCTAAAAACCATAGCTCAATGTCGTATAAATGCCCTTCCGTGAGTTAAGTCATCTCTATGAAGCTTAATTTATTAGTACATTTTATGTTGCTATGTTCCTGATGGTGGGTACTTTATACAGAAAGGACATTTGCCCCATGTTTTCAAGGTTAAATTATGTGGCACTTGTTTCAGCTTGCTCTGGTGAGAGTCTCCTTTGATGTCTCACATGAGACAAAGAGGGGGAGAGAAAAGCATAGAACAGTTGAGGTGGCCGGATCAATCTTTCTTAAAAAATTCCCGTGTTAAAAAGTAACTCAGTTTTCCACAGTTACCCGATTCACTTTTGAAGTTACCACCTCAGTTGACTTTAACCAGTTCCCCCGAAACCCCACCACATAATGATCCCTCTTTGTCTCATCTGTGCTTCACTGGGACCAAGCTCTCAACACAGGGACTACTGGGAGGCATGTGTAGACCACATTCAAATCACCGCACTGGCACTGGGCTTCCTAATTCTTAAGAGCTTAAGCTACTCTACAGAACTGCAATGAAAATCAGAATGCAGCCTAAGCGTGCAATGCCATTCATGATAATTAAAAACAAAGCTTTAAAAGTTAAAGTTTGAAAAAAATAGGGGACAAAAAAAAATCACAATTGAAAGTCACAAAGATAAAACAATACTGAAGAGCAAAGGAGCTTGGGACTCATCTCTAGGATATTTTGGTTTAAGATTCTATTTAATTTGGCACAAAATTATGCATCCATTGACAATATTCTGAAATAACCCACATTAAGAGTTATTAAAGATAGTTGATGGCTTTTCCTCCAAAAACATACTCACACATAAAAACTGCAGGATGTTTATTTCAAGAGACCTAAATGGAAACTTCTGGAATTCAAAATAAACCCAAGTTAGTGACACCTAAAATTAATCCCAGTGTGTTTCTGTCTATAAAGGAGAATGTGAAAATGTGTTCTAAAGATGACAGTTACTCTGTGGGGAAATGAGGCCCTCTGTGAGAGACAGAATAGATGAGCAATATGGGACTTGTCCTTGTTACAGAGAACTCATGCCACTCCAGCCGAAGCATGTTATTTCTCTTTGCCCCAAAGCCAGCACAGGCCATTGTAACTTACAGATGCAGCTTTGTTGGAGGCATTATGTCACATCTCTGCAGAGACTTCTTTCTTGCTAAAGACACTCTCGCTTTGCAAGTTGAGATGAGGACATCTGATAATGAATGATTCAAGGTAGACAAGTAGCCCAGAACTGGTCCTGGCAGGCAGATATCTGCCACCACCTCCCCAAGCCCCATGAAGATCCTTTGTAAAGGAAAACAGGCAATAACCATATTGCTGGTTGGTCAGTTCTGCACAATGGGTGCCAGTCAATTTTTCCTGCTGGCATCCTCATACAGGCTGAGAGGTGGTTAACATAGCTGGGTTATGTTTGAGGGTGGTACTCATCCATTTATGGAAGCAACAGCAGCCTATGTTTGCAGTCTGATTCCTATTGCTGCACAGACAAGGCTCTGCTTATCTCCTCAGCTGGAGTCCCTTAGAGAGACTACAGTATGTCATTCCCTTTACTTATTCCTAAGCCTAGATTTTCTGCAAAGTCTCATCCTGCACAGGATATCTCAGTAGGAGTGACTGTGAAGAGTTGAAGAAGCACCCCACTCCACTCCAAACACACAATTCATTGGTTGAGCTCCCAACTCCAAACTCCTCCAAATGATTGTAATGGGAAATAGAGTCAGTGCAACTAAAGAGTCATAGTGGACTCATACATGAAGCATAACGGTGTCCTGATGAAAAGAAAATGTAAGCAGAGACAGAGAGCACCATCTAAAGATGGAGACTGATAAGTCAGGGAGCACCACAGAGTGGTAGCTAACTACAGTAAACTAGAGAGGAGCAACAACTCTTTTTTCTTTTCCTCACTATGATCAAAAGCTAATGATGTCTTATTCTAAATCAACACATCTATTTTGTTTAAGCCACATAGCTTCTGGAATTGTGTTATGGCAACCTTAAAGTACTCTCACAATGACTCTGGTTTCTTAAAGGATGACTTCCTAACCCTTGCAAGTATTTCAAACTCTTGCAAGAAACATGTGTTTCTAGGACATCAGACAAGTTAGGGCTCAAAGTTTATAACTAGATAGAAGTCAGTGAATTTTCTAGAAGTCTAAAAGGGCTATTTTGGCTCTCTACTTAGAAGTTTAGAATCAGAATCATGAACATGGTCCTCCACTGGCTAAATAATTTAGTAATGCCACTCAAGTAATTTAATAATGCCACCCCTTTTTGTTATGGTTTGTCTAGCTTGGATCTCTTTTTCTTTTTTTAATTTATTTTTAAATTTTTATTAATTGCAGTTTATTCCCTTTGTATCCCAGCTGTAGCCCCCTCCCCCACCCCTTCCCAATCCCACCTTCCCTCCCTCTTCTCCTATGCCCCTGCACCAGGCCAATGAAAAGGTAGGTCCTCCCCACTTCCATCTGACCCTATTCTATCGAGTCTCATCAGGATTGGCTTCTTTGTCTTCCCATGTGGACTGGTAAGGCTGCTCCCCCATCAGGTGGAGGTGATCAAAGAGCAGAACAGGGACCATCTCTGACATGAACTCATGGGATCTCTTTTTCTTTTCTTGCTATTTAAGTAAGATGTGGCAAAGAGAAATTCTTAGTTTGAGCAGTTCTGTGCCCTTCAGTATCCAAAACCTGGGTCTGTGTTGGAGGACTCAGTTTTGCTCTTTCAAGCTCTGAGATCTGAGGGCATATAGCTCTCGTCCATAGAAGCCAGAAACTTAGGGCTTCAGATAACTGGATGAGAGACACGCTGCTCTGGGATTTAACCACGAGTGACTCCAGCACTCCAGAGTTATTGTAATACTCACAATTAAGATCAGGCATTAGCAGCAGTAGGCAGTGGCTGCCAGTGTTACATCTACTGGTTAGACCATGAGTTCCATCAGCTCTTGGTGCTAGTGTCTAAGAAACCTTGGTTCTTGACAATGTCTAAGTTTATATAGCTTTTAAGGCTGGAATGTAATTCCTGTTTTTGTTTGTTCGATTTTGTTTGTTTTTAAGATAGTGTCTCTGTAGTTCTTGCTATCCTGGAATTCACTATGTAGACCAGGATAATATTGAACTCAGAGAGATCTAACAACCTGTAGATCCCAAATGCTAAGATTAAAAGCATGTCCTTCTCTGTCCAGCTATTTTTCAGTTCCTAAAAGTTGTTAGGATTGTAGTTCTTGTGCTCAGAGCATCCAAGTCTTGGCAGGTATGGTTTAACATCTTTATAGAACTGTGATCAGCATATCCATATTTCAACTTGTCTATACTTCCACGATCCCTCACTGTCTCTGCTACTTGAATTCTCATTGGTCTTGTGCCCAGACACTCTCTGGAACTCTTTAGCTGGTGTCTTCCAACTGATGCTGATATAATTGCAAGTACTCCTAAAGTTTCCAGGCTGCAAGTTGCTGCTGCTTTCACAACTGCCATTTAACAGCTGAAGCTTCCATTTGCGTCTCTCTTTGTCTCCAGCTCAGTTGATTCTTCTGACAGATAACTTCTTAAATAAGCAAGAAAATATCATTCAGAAGAAAACTTTCATTGGGTCTAATTCTGCGATGCAAGGAGCAATCAAGCAGGGAGTGGCCTGTCAGATTTGAAAAGTGAATAAACCATCTTACTTAAATAGCAAGGAAGAGGTTGCGGCAATGTTCTATGAACCAATAATTACAGAGCCATTCATGAAGATGAAAAGTTATAATCTCTACCCATACCAAGCCTTCTACTAGGACATCAGGAAAAGCACTCCCTCTTTGGCTTGATTGTGCATAGTTACAGATTCCTTTAGTGTTCACCCACACTAGTCTTGCTTAGAGCAATGACTTTCTAGGCTGGCAGAAGCTGTCTGGAGTAATTATCACTGGAGCATGTCTTTAGTAGTAGTTGTATTGATTCTTTACAGCTGTTGAGGTATCCTAAACATGACTAAAGTGTCTATAACAAATGGACTTCCATGACAGTAGTGTCACCAGTTTCTGCTAAAGAGCCTATTTGGTGACAGTTCTATGCTCATGGCAGCTAAACATAAGAGGACAGGCCTGTTAAATTCCCTGCTCTTGACAGGTTTAATCAATCATTTCCAGACATAATTAAAGGGTTATCAACAACAGAGCTGTAGCCAAAGCTCAACACTAACATTTATAATAGCACTTAATAGCACTCACTAGTATTTAATAGACCTTAAAACTCCTGCTCTTGTGTCCTGGAGAAAGGATTGGAACCTCTGAACAAAGGGGACAGTATCAACTTGTGAAGGAAACTTGTGAAGATTCATGCTGCCCAGGAAAGGTTAATTTTTATACAGAAGCAACAAACATTATGTTGTCCCATTGTTAGCATTATATGGATAACTCTGTTTCCCCTGAAGATTCATTGGATGGTGGTCATCAGATAATCTTGCTTTTTCCCAGCAAGGCACATACATTAACCCATTTTAAAATGGGTTACTAGCATACATATTTCCTATAACAGACCATGTATTTTGTTAGTGTTATTTTAGTCATTTACGAAATATGTTTACATTTAGACATATAACAAACATTAAGTTAATGGATGAATATAAGTATATAACACAGTGTTGAGACAGGGGAACTTTCCAGGAAGAAATTCTCCTTTTTCTCTCTGGGGTCAGTTGGAGCAGGTTTTAAGTTGTTTATTTCTGATGCTGTCACATGGTCTAATGAAAAAAAAGAAGTATGGAGACAGGTGTATAAGAAGAGGGGAAATGTATGGAACAGACCAGCCACAGTTGAGGCTGACAGTTTTCTGCTTACACAAGGAAAGAGCCTCCTTATTTCACTTACAAAACAGTCTTTTACCAGGCAGACACTTAGTTAAACATCACTTCAGTGTGTGAGGTAGGCCAGGAAGATTGTTTTCTCACTTACAGTAGAAAAGGAAAGACAGATGAATTTTAGTAGAAATATTATATAATCAAATAAGAGTCAGGGCCTGCTCAAGCTTACCATCTTCTTAGGTAGACAATGCCTTGGTTTTTATGTTATTGATCGTTAAAATAAGGGCTTAGACTTTAGAATGAATGCCTTCAACCACATAGATAGAGAAATATATAGATATTTATGTGTGTGTGTGTGTGTGTGTGTGTGTGTGTGTGATAGATATAGGTAGGTAGATAGATAGATGATAGAAAATCAGTGACAAATGATAGGTAGACAAATGATAGATTAATGAATGGATGAATAAATAGGTCATACACTACCAGATGGCAGGTGATTGGCACAGTTATTTCTTAGAAGGATAGATAATAGAGAGATGACATATATAAATATATAAGTGATAGATGGGTAGATAGGTAGACAGACAATCAGTGACAGATAACGGGTATATACATGATAGACAGATGACAAATGAATAAATGCATGGCCAAATAAGTGATAAATCAGCAGATGGTAGATGATCCACATCATTCATTCATAGAATAGATATATAATAGATAGATATAGATAGATAGATCGACAGACAGATAGGAAAGCAGAAGGAAGGCAGGCAGATAGATAGACAGACAGACAGATAGATGATGGATAGATAGATAGATAGACAGATAGATGAATAGATGGGTGACAGGTAGTTATTACATTTGGGCTATGTGTATTAATTTTCCCTGGAGCACATACCTCTACAAAATATTAATCTAAAAGTAACCTTTTTGAGAAGTGTATGAAACTTCCAGTTGAGGATCAAATTGTAAAGGAAATAATAGTTACTTATATAAAACCCTAGTCATTGCCTTATTTCTCATCATCATTAACTTGTTAATTTATCTCCCTCAATCTCAGTGCTCTTGTCTGCAAAAGTGGAAATATGATTATGGGCTTTAATTCATATCTCACAGTGATCAGCCCTGAAAGCCTGTAGCACAGATAATAGTATGTCGACCCTGAGGGTTTTAATTGCATCAAGGCAAGTCACCTTTTGAGAAGGTACAAAGTTAAAGGTGAATGTTAGTGTGTTGGAAGTCTTAAAACTCAGTTTTCTTTTCTTTTCTTTTCCGTGGACATTAAATATACCCTTGGGCATTAAATTAACTTGCTTCAAATAAACTTGTGACAAAAAGAGACTAGTTAACACAAAAAGCAGATTCAGCTGAGTCCACAACTCATCTCTGTCTCACTTGTCAGACTTGGTAAGGACTTTCTCAGAGACTTGGAGAAATGGGATGGGAGTGTCACCTGTAGCATACTTTCCATTTTTAAATTCTGTCTCTCTCCCTCTTTCATTATCATTGTGACTAATGTCATCATTACTGTGTCATTATACACCAGCAAGGTTAATGGGTTGGCACAGATCAAACACATGTATTATGCAAGGCCTCATGTCGAGAAATTCAAAACACCTTGTTTGGAAGTGAGGAGACTGTCTGTGGGGAAGCTTACTGGTCATGACTCCACACATTGGACTCACCACTTCCTGTCTCAGGTCCCATGGCCCAACCCTGAATGAAGCAGAATCTGAGATGTAATACTTCCTTCTCTGTTCCAGGTGTTCTGGAGTACTTGACTCAGCTTCCTGTCCTACCCTGATTGTCCCGGTAGGTCAAATCAGTTAAGTGACTTCTACAGGAGAAAGGAGTCAGTGTCCTTGAAGGACAGAGGCCATTCAAGGAATTGAAAGGTGGAAACAATGCTTTCTCTTGGCTCCAAAAGGCCTTCTAGGAAGTCCCAGAATTAACTTACAATGTGCAAATTTGACCAGTGAATAAGTGTGTCTTCCTGAAATACAGTGTTATGAAAAGACAAACAGCTGGCAAACTCCTGCTTGTAGCCCTTAGCTGATACTTACAGGGTTTTACATTCACTGTATCCAAATTAGACTATATTCACATTGGCTTCGCTCCTTCTCTACTCCTCCTCCATGTGTTCTGGTTTCGTTTTGTAAGTGTTGAAGGGGGAACATATTAACAAACCAAGAGATAGCAGGCCTTGCTCAGAGGCCACCACTGAGAAGAGATTTTCCCAGCTCAGGCTGATCACTTCTTCCCTCACCCTTTTCACAGAATTCTTTTTCGCTATTTTGAAGTTACTATGGTTTTTATAGACAGTGGCAGCAGGCTCCCTAATCTTTTTCTTGCTTTTAGTTTCAGCCTACTCCAATTTATCCCCCATACTGTAGCCAGAGGTAGCTTTTAAATTGTAAATTTGACAAAGTAATTTGCTGCCTAAAACCTGTCAGTGTCTATCAGTTCCTTCAAGACAGCATTCAAAAATCCTCAAGGAGCCTTTCACATCGCCTAGTAAGCCAGCCCAAACAAGTGTTCACACTCCATCTCTCACCTCACCTTCATGGAGTGCTTGCAGATTCAAGCAGCTACAGAAAAAAAAGGATAAATGCTATGAGCATGTAGGGATCAGTTTTTTTTCCCCCTTTTACATTCTGTGACTCTGTGTAACTCACTCACATGCAATACATGATGGTAACCATCACCACTCGACATTTGACTGCACAGAACCTCCAATGTGCAAGGATGGGAAAAGCACCAGGGTTGGGGGGAGGGTCTCTATCCCTTACTCAGGTTTCACCTACTCTGCTTTTAGGAACTAAAAAATAAAGTTCTTTAAAGGAGACCCTGCGGCTTCCTCTTGTAGCTCTTCTTTTCCGCCCTTCAGTTGACCTGTGTTAGGATCAGCACCCATGTAATGAATGCTATGCCTTCTCTGCGCACACATGGCTGGAGCTGAAATAGATTCTGAGAAGAAAACTCCTCATCTGCTTTAGACAGAGGAAGAGAGGCACACAGTGCAATAGTATCTATGTGTCTTTGCAAAAGGCAATCTGTTTCCAACTTAAACTCAATTTGACAAGGGCATGTCCAATAACCAAGCTTTCATTCCCAAATGCAGTCAAAGCACACACAGAAAGAAAGAGAATTGTGCGCAGAGAATTGGCAGTCATAGGACACAAGGCATTCAGAAAAGGCTGTACTGTAGGATGCTCTGCAAAAGCACAGCTGACAAAGCACACTGTAGTTAGAGCGAGCTGTGTGACCAGACAACCAAGAATGGGCACTATGTATAAGCTGTACAATAAGGCCCTTGGAAACAATTGTGTTTTAGTTAAATACACATTGTGTGGTTTTTATTCATCAGTACAGCTACTTTCAATTTATTTCAATAAATGGCCCCACAATGTCTTACATCATAGCATATATATATATATATATATATATATATATATATATATATATATAGCTAAGTTATCTAAAAGTAAAATTTCTGATCCAGACACAAAAAGCCCAGAGGAAAAGACTAGATACAAAATAGGGCCTTTGATATCACTGATAACGAGGCAAGCTCATATTCAGCATTCATTAAATTTGTTAACATAATATTGTTGAGCCTTAATAAAAAGTAGGCATAGAATCTGGGAATTTATAACTAAACAAGTCAGAAAGTAGCCTGCTATTGTTAGAAGGCTGAAATATAGTTAATAAACAAAGATATAAAAATAAGATAATTTTGATAACATTGTGATAACTTAAGAAATTAAGCGAAGTAGGTAGTGTCAGATAACAGAAAAGGAATGAGATAAGTTGACATCTCATGAGCCACAGGATGAGGAATGAGAGTTTATGACACCAAGGTCAAAAGATCCTAAGGGGGAGGGTCACCTAAAACTTCTTACAAATCAACTTACAATGAAGGAATGGCAACTTTTCCTTTTCACATTAAAGGTACATTAGGTAGCAGACAAAGCAACTGGGAGACTTGGGAAAACATGTATATGTGACAACTAACTTAATGTCTCTCCCACAAAGTAAACATTTTTAGAAATGTCTGTATTTTTTCATTTGTTTGGTTGGTTGGATTTTTTTTTCTTTTACCTTATCTGCGTACTGCTCATGGCAGAAAATTTGCCAGTCTCATTCTCATTTTTCTGATATTTATAATGAACCTCAGAACTACCAAATGTGTGCTCCTTGGGTTGTATGACTAAGTAAGATTAAATTGTAAGATTAGGTCTAGAATATTTGAACAAGCAAAGTACAAGCTTAATCCTGTCAGCAGTCACCTGTTTTTTAGTTAGTTAGTTTGTTTGTTTTTTACTTTTCAAACTTTATTTCATTTGAATTAATTATATTGTGTAGAAACAAGATAAGCAGAAAGGAGATGCTGCTAAACTTCCTTTGTCTTCATCATCATGTGTGAAAGGAGGTTGCCTTTCCTTCTCTTCTTCATATCATCCATTTTACTAAGGTGTTTGCTCAACCTGGTCCTAAAAGCCTCAATCCCGTGCTCTAGAAACTCTTGCTCACCTGTTAAATTGTACCAGTACCTCAGTGACAAGAAGAAAACTTTTGCACTTTCTATAAGCTGAATTTATTTAGTCCCCAAAAGTGTAATTATTATTCAGGACAACCATGTCTAATTAACTGGATTGAATAGAGCTTGAAGTCTTCAGAAAACTACCTGAATCCTCTCCTCTCCTCTCCTCTCCTCTCCTCTCCTCTCCTCTCCTCAACTTTTTATCACCTCCTCTACTCTCTCCTTCCCCCCTCCTCTCTCCCTTCCCTTTCATCCTATTTCTCTCCCTTCTTTTTGTTAATTTTTATTTTTTTTCACAATTTATTTATTATATATCCCAATTGAAGCCTCCTCCCTCAACTCCCTCAGTCCCATCCTCCCTTCCTTTTCCCCCCAACCCTTTCCCTTAGTCCACTGAAAGGGGGAGTTCTCCACTATTTCCATATGCCTATCTGCCTGCTTTGATCCCTTCCTCTGTGGTCTGGCAAGGCTGCATCATCAGGAGTGATCAGAAAGAAGTCAACTGAGTTTATGATAGAGGCAGGCCCTGATCCCCTCACTCAGAGATCTATATGGAGACCATGCGGCCAATAGGCCACATTTGAGCAGGGTTTCTAGGTCCTCTCCATGCATGGTCCTTCATTGGTATAAAAGTCTCTGCAGTACCCTCTGGGCTCAGATCTTTTAGTTTTGTTGGTCTCCTTGTGGGGATCCTGTCACCTCCATGTCCATCTAATCCCACTCCTCCCTTCCTCCATAAAACTCCCTGTGCAAAGATTGGCCCTGAATCTCAGCATCTGCTTCTATCCCCTGTTGGGTGAATCCTTTCAGAGGACCCTCTATAGTAGAATCCGATCCTGTTTCCTCTCTTCCACTACTTCTAATGTCTATCCTCTTCTGAATGAGATTTAAGTATCCTCCCTAGGGTCCTCCTTAGTGTTTAGCTTCTTTAAGTTTGTAGATGTCTGTCCTATATTGTACTGCTAATATCCACTTACTAGTGAATGTATTCCATGCCTGTCATTCTATTTCTGGGTTACCTCACTCAGGATGATCTCTTCTACTTCCATGTATTTGCCTGCAAATTTCATGATTTTGTTGTTTTTAATAGCTGAGTAGTATTCCTTTGTGCAATTATATTAAAATTTATGTATCCATTAGCAAAGGACACTGTCAACAGAACAAAATCACAGTCTACAGAATGGGAAAATATCTTTACCAACCCTGCATCCAATAAAAGACTAATATCCAGAATATATAAAGAACTCAACAAGTTAAACACCAACAAAGCAATCCAATTAAAAATGGGCTACAGAGATAAGCCGAGAGTTCTCAATAGAGGAATATCAAATGGCAGAGGAACACTTAAAAAATATTCAACATCCTTAGTCATCAGGTAGATGCAAATAAAAAAAAACTGAGATTTCATCTTACACCCATCAGAATGGCTAAGATCAAATACACAAGTGGCAACACATGCTGAAGAGAATGTGAAGAAAGGGGAACCCTCCTCCATTACTGGTTGGAGTACAAACTTATACAACCACTTTGGAATTCAGTCTGGCACTTTCTCAAAAAATTGGGAATAGCACTACCTCAAGATCCAGCCATACCACTCCTAGGCACATACCCAGAGATGCCCCACCATTCAATAAAGACATTTGCTCAACTATGTTCACAGCAGCTTTATTTTTAACAGTCACCTGCTTTATAATGGGAAATTCAACCAACTTTGCTAGGCTCTTGGCAAGCTGAAACAACTAGAGGCAACTGGGAAGAAAGAACCTCAGTTGAGGCATCACGTTCCTCAGATTGCTCTGTGGGTATGTTTTGGGGACATTTCCTTGGTTAATATTTGCGATGGGGGGGCCCAGTCGAGTGTGAATGATACCGCTCCTTGAGAGATAGTCCTGGGTTGTACAAGAGAGCCAGCTGAGCAAGCCATGAAGATCTAATCTGTATGTAACAGTCTTCCATTTCTAGTTCCAGCTTCTGGCTCAGAGCTTCTGGCATGGCTCCCTTCATGATGGATTGTAACATGGAAGGTAAAGCCATTTCTTCCTCAAGTTGGCTTTTGTCAGTTGTTTCATCATAGCCACAGAAACCAAAGAAAGTAATAAATTAATATCAGAGAATAAGGTATTTCTATAATAGACCTGTCCATGTTGGGTTTTGTTTGTTTGTTCTTATTTTGTTTTTGTCTCTGTTTTTTGTTTGTTATTTAAGGACTGTGGAAAAAAATTGGAGAGTTGAACTAGAAAAACTTATTTGGTGCCCAAAGATTATTAAGAAGCTATGGAAATGTAGAAGACAGGAAGGTGAAAAAAGATGCAGAAAGTGGCAACCTGATGTGTGAAATTTCAGATGAAATCAAGTACTCCATAAAGGCTGTTTTGTGATATTTTCTACTAAGAATCTATAGTTTCTGGTTTAGTTGAGGAGACAACAGCACACCAAACTCATTCATTCAGTTACCTATAGTCTACAGCTGCCTTTTTAATTTCATTTATGTGGTTGTGATAAACAACAAAAACCCTTTGGTTTGCAATTCTGGTTATAGTCTATTCAGGACAAAAGCTCAAGCAGCTGGTATCACACCCACAATCAAGAGTAAAAAGAGAGTAGATGCATCCTTGCTTCTTGCTTAGAATTCATCTTGCCTGTGTTTTTTTAAATTTAATTTAATTAATTACACTTTATTCACTTTGTATCCCCCATAAGCCCCTCCCTCCTCCCCTCCCGGTTCCACCCTCCCTCCCCCTTCTTCACACATGCCCCTCCCCAAGTCCACTGATAAGGAAGGTCCTCCCCTCCTTCCTTCTGATCTTAGTCTATCAGATCACATCAGGAGTGAGTGGCTGCATTGTCATCTTCTGTGGCCTGGTAAGGATGCTCCCCCCTCAGGGGAAGGTGATCAAAGAGCAGGCAGGCCTCTGACATAATCTGATTGTCCTGTGCTTTTTTATATTGTTGTGTTTGAAATCAAGAACACCCATCCCATAAGCTAGGAGTAGAAGTGTCAACTTCTAACACAGGTAAGAATATCAAGTGTTCTTATTTCTGTAATTTAAGAGAAAGGTGGTTGCAGCGACATAGAACCCACCTCTTAATGGGAGGGATACAAAGGGTAGCCTCATCTTTAAACTTCCATTCCAGCCACCAACATCAAATTTTGCATAACCCAACCAATGAATACAATTATTCCTGAGATCTCTTTAAGATTTTTTAAGATCTGGAGAGGACAGAAACTCCACAAGGAGAGCAACAGAACCAAAAAATCTGAGCACCGGGGTCTTTCCTAAGACTGATACTCCAACCAAGGACCATGGATGGAGATAACCTAAGACCACTGCACAGATGTAGTCCATGGCAGTTCAGTATTCAAGTGGGTTCCATTATAATAGGAATAGGGACTGTCTCTGACATGAACTGATTGGCCTGCTCTTTAATTACCTCCCCCTGAGGGGGAAGCAGCATTACCAGGTCACAGAAGAAGACAATGCAGCCACTCCTGATGAGATTTGATAGACTAATATCAGAAGGAAGGAGAGGGGGCCTCCCCAATCAGTGGACTTGGGGAGGGGCATGCATGGAGAGGGTGGAGGAAGGGAAGGATTGCCATGGTAGGAGGGAGGCAACCACAGGGGGGATATAAAGTGAATAAAGTGTAATTAACTAAAAAAATTATTACTTAAAGTTTATTCATTTTGTATCCCAACTGTAGCCCCCACCCTGTCCCCTCCCAATTCAACCCTCCATTACTCTTCTTCTCCTATGCCCCTCTCCCAGTCCAATGATAGGAGAGGTCTCATCAGGACTAGCTTCATTGTCCCCTCAAATTTCCCTGAGAAGACCACAGTCTAGAATGGACATTAGCCATATCAAGCTAATGAATTCATAGTTCTCCAATATCTTATTACTGATAGGAATCTATATTAGGACTTGGAAAATCCACAGATGATCAGAATTTAACTCTAAAGGCCATTATCTTCAAAATGTCACTTTAAGATGCTATTACAAAGTTTGCCTGTTCTTGCTGATCCAGTGGCCCACTGCCACTGCAGGGCCGAAGCTGGGAATGCAGTCCCTCCAACTTTCCCTGAGTGCCCTCTTTCATATTATCTTGGATGTTGTGGGCAATTGTATGTGATGAAATGCAATCAGATTCTTCTACAGTATTCATGCATCATGGACTTTGGAACTGAACATATGTAGAGCCCTATTTTGCTGATGGATTGTAGGTTTTTGTTTATTTTCTAATATTTAAGTTTGTCCCTGCTGTCCTTAGCTTTACTTTCCTTTAGATATGTTTCACCCAAGCACCCAAGCACAAATTGTGTGTTCAGGTTACCCCATGGTAGGAGGTTTTTTTTATCTGATAAACCCCAAACTAGTAAGCAATAACATGAATTACAGATAAAGATGGCCAAAGATGTCATAGGGGAGCAAGCTTTTACAGAAGTGACATTTTACCTGGTCTTTTCCACATTTCACGATGTGGGAAGAATTAGGAATTAGCATCAATTCACCAGTACTGACAATTACTGAAAACTTCTTCTATAACATGCTATAGCAACCTCTAGGCTTTCTCACTGATTGACCTTGTGTGAACTCCTATCTAGTCAGGAAGGTCTTGGGATTCATAACACCTGACTCACAGCCTCTCCTCCTGTGGATTCTTTTCAGAAGCCTCTATAGGAAGCTGCTATTTATTCCTAGGCATGGCAAAGCCAGGATGGAGGAACTTAATGACTTCCTCTTTCTTCCTGAGCTGGCTCTTTGTGGCTCTGCTTGATTACCCTATTTGTCGTGTGTTCCCAGAACTTCAGGCACACCCATGAAAAAAAAATGTGCGTGTCTTTTAAAAGCTCTCTGTCAAAGGGAACATCAATCATTTCTGAAGCTAAATATAATCCAGTTGTTGCATAAGGATTCTATATGAAACTGCAGTACCTGAGTTCCAGCCACCGATATGTCAAAATGTTAGATACAACTGGTGACTAATAATTACTTACTTTCAGTAG
Organism: Rhombomys opimus; assembly: GCA_010120015.1. Taxonomy (NCBI): domain Eukaryota; kingdom Metazoa; phylum Chordata; class Mammalia; order Rodentia; family Muridae; genus Rhombomys; species Rhombomys opimus. The sequence continues at coordinate 1,034,001 of REGO01000016.1, forward strand.
GATGGCTGATGATAGTTTTCTTGATAGCATTTAAATTTAAAATCCAACTTATTCTTTATTTTTATTTTATTCTTTTTAAGGGATAGATGATTTTTAAAAATTTTCTTTATTATATTGAGAATAGATTCTTCTTTCATACAATATATCCTGACCACAGTTTCCCCTTGCTCCACTACTCCAACTTACTCTCTACATCTCCTCTTTCAAAGATTTATCCTCACAGCTGTTTATCATCAGGAAATAACAGGCTTCCAAGAGATTATATCCAAACAGTAAAAAAACAAGATATAATAAGACAAAGTAAAAGCCCTTGTGTCCATGATGGACAAGGCAACCTAATAAAAGGAAAGGGTCCCAATAGCAGGCAAAAGAGTCAGAGATACACCTGCTCCTACTATTAGGAGTACCACAAAAATGTCAAGCTCACAGCCATAACATATAGAGAGAGGACCTGGTACAGACTCATTCAGGCCTTACATGTGCCCCTACAGTCTCTGTGAGCCCATATGAACCCTGCTTAGTTGATGGAGTAGACCATGTTCTGCTGATGTCCTCCATCTCCTCTGGCTCCTTCAATCTCCCTCCTCCAATCTTCCATGGGGGTTCCACAATCTCCTAGGGGAGGGATACAATACAGACCACCAGTTTATATTCTCTGTCTCTCTCTCTGCAAAATGTCTGATTGTGGATCTCTACACTTACTCCTGCTGCCAGAGGAAGCCTCTCTAGTGATGATTGGACAAGATGCCATTATATAATGAGTATAGCAGTACACCATTAAAAATCATTTCATTGATTTTTGGTTGAGGGACACTGGTTGTGTTTTGTTAATCCCTGGTCTCTGAGCTGTTCAGTCTCAGGTTCCCAGCCATCTGGGTAGTATAAGGCATGGACTCCCTCTCTTGGAATAGGCCTTAAGTTTAACAAAACATTGGTTGACTACTCCCATTGCCCCAGCACATTTTTGCAGGGAGGTGAGATTGTAGGATAAGGGTTTTGTGGCTGAATTGATGTCCAAGTTTCTCTTTCCATAACCTGCAGAGGACCTCCCCATTCCAAAGATGTCCAAGTTTCTTCTTCCATAGCCTACTCTATGCCAAAGAGACCACAACATAGGAACATAGGAGTGAAAGCTCAATGTAGGCACCAACTTGACCTCTCTACATTAATGAGCTGTGTGGATATTTTTCCCAGCAATGCGGACCTACTGTCAGTTTTTAGAGGATGACCTAATGTTCTAGCATCAGCACATCTAGCATCATGCATTGTTTAGGGATCTCTAAAGGATTCCCTCAGCCACCAACTCAACTGAATGCAACTCAGATCTACCACTAGAAGCCTTATGTAGCTCCATAAGATGGACAGTTCATATTCCATGTTCTCCATTACTAGAAGTCTTCCCTAGGGTCATAGAAACTGTCCACTGCACTAGGTTTCCACACTACTCTTTGGGTCACCTTATTCCAGCTTTTCTTTCCAAACTCTCTCCCTCCATTTCATTTCCCCTCACCTGATCTCTCCTACTTTTGCCTCTACCTGTACTCAGTTGACCCCCAAAATCTATTCTACTTTCTCTTTGCAGAGAGGTCCATGTGTGCCTCCTAGAGCCCTCTTCTTAATCTAAACTCTCTGGGCTTTTGGATTATAACTCTATCATAATTTCATGAATAGATAATATCCACTTATAAGTCGATACCTATCATATTTGTCTGTCTGAGTTGCCTCATTAAGGATGGTGTTTTGTCTCATAGTTGCATGCATTTTCTTGAAATTTTCAGGATGATTTTTTTTAACAGCCAAGTAATACTCCATTTGTGCAAATGCACCACATTTTCTTTATACATTTTTTTTAGTTGAGGGACATCTAGGTTGTTCCGTTTCCAGATATTATAGATAAATCCTCAATAAACATAATTAAGCAAGTGCTCTTGTAGTAGGATGGAGTGTCCTTTGGGAATGTGCCTAAGAGTGGTATAGCTGGGTCTTGAGGTACATTGATTCCCAATGTTCTGACAAACTGCCATATGATTTCCATGGTGGTTGTACATTGCTCCCAGAAGCAATGGAGGAGTGTTCCACTTGCTTCACATCCTTGCCACTTGTGTCACTTGTGTTATTGATCTCAGCTATTCTGACAGATGTACGATGACATATCAAAGTAAGAAATTTTGATTTGCATTTCCCTGATTGTTAAGGATATTGAATATTTCTTTATATTTATTTAGGCATTTGAGATTCCTATGTTGAGAATTTTTTGTTTAGATCTGTACCTCATTTTAATTGAATTATTTGTTTTTTGATATTTAAATTCTTGAGTTCTTTATATGTTTTGGATACTAGATCTCTATTGGATGTTGAGCTGGGAAAAACCTTTTCCAATTCTGTAGGTTGTCTCTTCATGTGTTTAAGATTATTCTTTACTTTATATAAGCTTTTCAGTTTCATAGTATCCCACTCATTTATTGTTGATTTAAATGCCTACACTCTTGGTGTTCTTTTTTTTTTTTCAATGTGAGACTTTGCTTCTACCTATTAGTATCAGGGAATTTTCACAGTTGAATGTCTGATAATCAAGGATTTCAATTTTCCCTTTCAATTTTTAATTTTCTGCAAGGTTATCAAAGCTGAGAAAGATGCATGTGCCACAGCTAAGCTAGTCCTGGAACACTGTAGAACCTAATTATTTAAGACCCAGCAGATTCCAACACAAAGTCTGGGTGTTGTTGGAGCTTTAGGAGTTAATGATGGGAATATAAGAACATACTCCCTGTATTGGTCAGTTCTTGCTCCACTGAAGACCACAAAAGAGAGTGCTAGTGAACATATAGCATGAGGTAGCGTCTTAGTAATAGCTGGGGCTCTAACGAGAAAAGACAGGTTTACAGTGCACCCTGACAGATTTGGTTGAGATTTTGTTTATTGGCAGTTGAGTAGCAAAGTTCTTTCTGAGTTTAACCTTTGAACTTCTGGACAAGCTATGCTGACAAGATTTCTTTTTCAGTGGTGGGGAACGAGACACATGGAGAAAGGAAGCATGGATAAATATATTTGTGCTGGTTTAAGCTGAAGGTCCATTTATCTCCATATATACATAGAAACATGAATCCTACATTTATGCACAGAAACAGAAGCTAAGAGGCAGAAATACCTCAAATGCCCAGAACTTGTGTATTATCTCTTCTTTGACTACATGAAAAAAAAAAAAAAAAAAAAAAACAATTCACAGCAACATACACATATGTGTTTCAGCTTGATCTACTTTGAAACTTTCCATTAAGGAAATGAGATACCTTCAAAAATCATCACTTCAAGCCTTGATAGGACTAGAGAAAATATTGGCATTTGTACATTGAAGTCATTATGTACCAGTACTGGAATTTCATGTGTACTTGTGCATACTCCTTGTGACTTCTTCTTTCTCAGGAGATGAGAACTCTTTGGTATTAAAATTTAAAAACCTTTAGTAAAAGAGAGAACAGATAATGTCTTCAGTTCCTGTCAGCTTTAGCATTCTATTATAAAGGCCTATGAACTAAGTTTCTCTGGGGATCTTAAAGACAAAGTAAAAGCAAAGGGTTTTATTATTTGGGAAATGATTTTGTATTCCACTTTTTAGCAAGAAAAGGAAAATCTCTGTTGCATGACTGCTTTTTCAGCAGGAAAATAAGATGGTGATTTTGCTCAAGCTAAAAATAGAGTACCTAAAAAAAAGTCACATTATTTATAAATAGCATTGCTTCAACTCAGGCACGTTTGGTCAGAAAAAGTAGTTTAAACAGAAGCACAAAGTAAAAATATATCTACTTAACTGGCTTGTCAAGCCTCCATATAAGATTTAGTACTATGGAATAAAGATAAACGTACAACAGGAAGATAATCAAAAATTGCCCACTGTACTGAGAACAGAAATAGGTGTCCTTGTTGTTCATTTATTATACAGATGAGGAGACTCAGGTTTAGAGAAGAAGTGGTCTAGACCACCAAAAGCAGGTGGCAGAATGACACTCTTATCTCTGACCAGCTACTGTAAATCCATGGTCCCACTTCCTACAGCAATGGGATTTTCTCTGTATCCAACAAAGTGTTTTTACCAAGTTGATCTTCAACTGAACTGTGAAACCAAGAGGAATGAAGAATATTGGACACTGAAACAGACTTGGGAAGAAACACCTTCATGGATCAAGTGAATGATGAATGAACTGAAGTTATGTACTGGCAGAGACTGGCAGAAGTAGGAATGAGGGTTCTGTGGAATGGACCATGAGAGAATCATAGTCTTCAGTATCAGAATATTTATGCTGTAATCAATAAAGTAAGATGATACCAAACTGCTGGTCATAAATAAAAAATGTAAAGAGATCAACAACTTTTTATTTCTTAAATATTCACTATACTTAGATGTGGACATTCACATCGCATGTGAACTTTATTCTTATTTATTTTTTCTTATTTGAATGTATATGAATTTCTCAAATCTTATGGACATAAAAAAAGATAAGGTCTCCAACAAACAAAGCTTAGGGATACAGCATATCGACGAAATAAACATCCAGTTATTCAACTTCTTCTTTAGCTGTGCTTTTATAAACTTTAATTTTTAAAGAAATGTTAGATTTACAGAACTTTGGAGTAAAAGTTCAGCATTCTCATGTATGATCTTACCTTCCACAGCTCCCTCAATGAGATATATGTTGTTATTCATGTTCATGTAGCTTATTTATTACAACTAATTGGCTCACATTGATATATCATTGTTACCTGAAGTTCATAGCTCATCTTGAGGCACACTTTTGCTATTGCACTTCTTATGGTCTTTGAAAAACACATGGTATCCATGGCGAGAGCATCATCAAGTAATTTTCCTGGACTCTATTTACTATACTTTACCTATTGAACCTGCTCCCTGTGGAGAGCTTAATTGCTAAATGTTTTACTGCATTTATGGTTTGGTATTTTCAGAATATTATATGGCTAGAGAACAATCACATCCTTTTTGTATTGGCTTTTGTATTCCCTTTAGTAATATGTATCTAATGCTCCTCCATATATATGGTGCCTGTGTAATACGTAAACTGCTACTGAGTTGTGGCAGAGGCACCTCATGCTCTCCTTACTCAGGAACTCACATAGAGCCTGAAATGCTTATCAGCTACATTTGAGCAGGGGGTTCTATTTCCTCTCCAGGCATAGTCCTTGGTTGATGTATCAGTCTCTGTAGAGATGACTGGGCTCAGAATTTTAGCTTTGTTGATCTCCTTATGGAGCTCCTGTCACCTCCAAGTCCTTATATCCTCACCTTCTTCCATAAGACTTCCTTCACTCTGCCTTAAGTTTGGCTGTGAGTCTCAGCATCTGCTTTGAACCCCTATTGGGTACAGCCTTTTAGAGGACCTCTACAGTAGGCTCCCATCCTGTTCCCTCTCTTCCATGACTTCTGGTATCTATCCTGTTTGTCATTCTGAATAAGATTTAATCATGCTCCCCATGGGCCTCCTTGATGTTTAGCTTCTTTAAGTCTGTAGAGTTTAGTATGGTTGTCTTAATATCTGCTTATAAGTAAGCATATACCGTGAGTATCTTTCTGGTTTTGGGTTACTTCACTCAGGATGATCTTTTTTAATTCAATCCATTTGCCTGCAAATTTCATGATTTTCTTGTTTTCAATAGCTAAGTAGTATTCCATTATGTAAATGTGCCACAATTTATTTATCCATTCTTTGGTTGAGGGACATCTAGGTTGTTTCCAGATTCTGTCTATTACAAATAAAGCTGCTTTTCAGTTTCATGAGGTCCCATTTATTGATTGTTGATCTTAGAGCTTGTGCTGTTGGTGTTATATTCAGAAAGTTGTCTCTCGTGCCAGTGAGTTCAAGGCTCTTCCACACTTTTTCTTCTCACAGACTTAGTGTGTCTGGTTTTATGTTGAGGTCTTTGATCCACTTGGACTTTAGTTTTGTGCAGGGTAATAAATATGGATCTATTTGCATTTTCTGTTTTCTACATGTATATATCCAGTTAGAACAGTACCATTTATTGAAGATGCTGTCTTTTTCCATTATATGGTTTTGGCTTCTTTGTAAAAAAAATCAAGGATATGGGTGTGTGGGTTTATTTCTGGGTCTTCTGTTCAATTCCATTGATCCATCATTCCATTTCTATGCCAATACCATGCAGTTTTTATTGCTATTGCTCTGTAGTACAGCTTGATATCAGGGATAGTGATACCTCCAAAAGATGTTGTTATACAGATTTTTTTCTAGCAATTCTGTTTAGTTTTTGTTTTTCCATATGAAATTGAGAATTGTTCTTTCAAGTTTTGTAAAGAATTGTGTTGGTTGGTAGTTTGATGGGAAATTGTATTGAATCTGTAGATTGTTTGTGGTAGGCTGGCCATTTTCAGTATGTTAATCCTACTGATACATGAGCATGGGAGATCTTTCCATTTTCTGATACCTTCTTCAATTTCTTTCTTCAGAGACTTGAATTTTTTTTCAAACAAGTCTTTCACTTACTTGATTAGAGTCATACCATGTACTTTATATTATTTGTGACTATTATGAAGGGTATAGTTTCCCTAATTTCTTTCTCAGACCTGAGGACATTGTCACCAGAACAAAATGACAGCTTACAGACTGGGAAAGGGTCTTCATCAACCCTATATCTGACAGAGAGCTATTATCCAGAATATATAAAGAACTCAAAAAGTTAAAAAGCAACAAATCAAGTAATCCAATTGAAAAATGGGGTACAGAGCTAAACAGAGAATTATCAATAGGGAATATAGAATGGCAATGATCAACGTCACTAGTCATCAGGGAAATGCAAATCAAAACAACCCTAAGATTTCACCTTACATCCACCAGAATGGCTAAGATCAAAAACTCAAGTGACTACACATGCTGAAGAGGATGTGGAGAAGGGGAAGCCTCCTCCATTAATGGCAGGAATGTAAACTTGTACAACCACTTTGGAAATCAATCTGGCACTTTCTCAGACAATTAGGACTAGTGCTTCACCATGATTCAGCTATACCACTCCTAGGCATGTATCCAAAAAATACTCAAGTATACAACAAGGTCATTTGCTTAACCATGTTCAAAGTAACTTCATTTGTAATAGCCAGAATCTGGAAACAACCCAGATGCCTCACAGTTGACAAATGGACACAGAAATTGTACGCTTACACAATGGAATACTACTCAGCAATTAAAAACAAGAAAATCGGGGGGCGGAGCCAAAATGGCGACTAGCACACACAGTTTCTGAGCGGTGGAATACCTGAACTTCTGAGTTGGTGAATGGAAGGACCTCTAACCCAGGAAGACAACGGTGGAGCTTTCTAGACAACAGGGAACATCACAGGAGGTGAAAACTTTGGTCTCGGGTCACCCGGGGACTTGTTTGGGGAAGGAGAGAAACGATCCTTTGATCTCGCAGCACTCCCCTCCCGCAGACCTCCCTCCACCTAGGCACAGCAGCACAGTTGGCTGGTCTTTCTCAGAGCAGACCCAACTGCCTGGGGTATACAACCGCTAGGGTAGAGCTCCAAGCCCTTTAGCGGCAGGCAAAGATCAGCAGTACGTGTCCAGGAGTCCCAGATCCTCGTGGCGGCTGCACCATCCTCCCAGGGCCCGAGTCTGCTAGATGCCATACTAGCTCCGCAGGATCACCATCACTGACAGTACGGCCCGCCCAATCCCACAGTGACAGAGAATACACTATATATTCACCAAAACCAGGCAGAAACGTCATACAACCTAGACACACCAGGCGCTGTGCCTCCCAAGCTTGGAGAGCACAGTGAAGAGACCCCAGGACTTCCCAGAAAGCGTCGGGACTAGCGACCCAGTCTCCAGTTACAGTGGGACTTGGCGGCGGGGCAGCACTGACCTGGCAGGGCACAACAGCCCTCCAGTTTAAGATTAACCAGGGCCAAACCAGAGAACAGAGACCCTGTTCACCCCAACCCTGCTGATGTAACCACCCTGAAATCTCCAACTGCAGCAAGACCTCAGAACCTGGCAGTGACAGCAGCACAGAACTGGCGGGGCACATCAAAGAAGCAGGGCTAAACCAGAGAGCAGAGAGGCCAGATTCCATGATCTCTGCCAAGTGACCTGCATGTAAGTGAGTGCACCCTTGAGAATCTGCAGATCCCCAGATCCTGGGTTTTCTAAAACAGAAGCCAGGCAT
>REGO01000016.1:1058633-1123708 GCA_010120015.1 Rhombomys opimus
TGCCTTCATTTGTGTGGACATTTCTTTGAGAGCTTTGTGCATTTCTTCTTTGTTTGCTTCAATTTTTGTGGTCATTTCTCTGAGAGCACGATTTGTTTCCTCTTGGTTAGTCTCGATTTCTTTGGCTATTTCTCTGAGGGCCTTGTTCATTTCATCTTTACGGGCTTCTAATAGCTGGAGAAACATAGTTTTGAGGTCGTTTTCTTGTATTTCTAGTGAATTGAAGTTTCCATTGTTTTGTGGGGTTGCTGGTGAGGTCATTATGTCCTGAATTTTGCTGGGAGTGTTCTTACATCTGCCTCTAGCCATCTGGTTATTTATAATCCTCACTGTTTGTTCCTCGAGATTGTAGTTCGGGCTTTGATCCTCTCTTTCTGTTTTCTGGAGTTTTTTTTTCAGGAAGATGAGAGAGGTTCGCTGGTTTGGGAATGTGCACTGTGGTTTCAGTTTTGCCTAAGTAAGGAATGTGACGCTGGCGCTATTCGCATGGGCTTTTAATGGGCGCATTGTGCATGCGCGGATTCTCTGACTATTGCAGTGGCCTGCAAGCCACTATTATGCAGTTCTTTTTGAGATCCAGGGATTGTTTGCCTGGATTACACTGGTGGACCCGCAAGGCAGAGGTTTCAGTGTTGGGGTTGCTATCCCAAGAATCCCTATGATGCCCACACTAGGGGTGTGGGTGGCAGGGTTCTCGTCTGGTTGCTTTTGTTGAGAGGCCCTGGTTCTGGGGCAAACTCTCCCTAGAAGGCTCACTCACTCTCTTGCAGGACCAGTTGGAATGCACAGGGGTTCCCCTTGCTCACTGCTCTCTGATTTGGTCCTGCTGCAGAGAGTGCACCGGTAGGCTAACAGTCAGCTCTGTGACACTGTGGACGCAAGACTCGGTGTCCACCTTTCCTGTGTGCTGCCTCTTTGTCCTTTCCCTCTGCCAGGAGGGGTTATGTTGACTGGTCCCTGGGTGGCGCGGGAAAGAGTTAGGTTGAGTGTTCTCAATCCCGGATCCCAGACCCAGATCTCTCTGCCAGAAGCAGCCTGGCAGTAGAACCAATGTTTGCTGAACCTGAGAGAGTACCAGGTAGGGTTGAGTGTCCTCCGATCCAGAGCTTGGGTTTCTCTGCTAGGGGCCGCTGGGTGAGCTGGAGAGGGGGTGCTGTGTCCTTGGCAGGCTGCCTCTCTGTCCTTCCCCTCTGACCTTCCCCTCCGCTACTGCAAGCTTATGGAGGTGCTCTCAGGGGAGTGTCAGAAGGGGTTGGGGCTTCTCGGTCCGACCCTGAGCCGGGGTTTCTCTGCCAGGGGTCGGGGAGGGGGGCGCAGGTGATAGAACTTTCTGCTAGACCTTATTGTGCTGGACCCAGGAGAATCTCAGGACGTGTAGAATGACCACAGTCTCAGGTCCCGAGCTGTAGTTTGTTTACTAGGAGCAGACGGCAGCACTGGAGTTCCGGCACTGTGAAGCCGCTGTGCGCCTCTTTATCCTTCCACTCTGCTGTGGCAGGGTTATGGCAGCGTTTGGGGGAGTGCCCGAGAGGATTGGGTTTTCTCAGCCCCGATCTTGGGTTGGGATACAGACAATGTGGTCTGTGGCAGATTCTGCTGGCTGCCTCCTGCCTCCTCAAAAGAGGGAGTAGGGATTTTGAGCTGGGCGCGCAGCTGCTCTCCGCGAGCAGTGGGAGCTCAGTTGTTATGGTGGCGGGTATCCTCAGGCAGCGAGACCTTCCAGGGAAAGACTGGGTGACCCGTGATCAGACTCGCAACTTTGCTTCCCCGTGGGGTTTTCTTGCGGCTGGGACTCCCAGTCTCAGGCACCTTTTTGCCCACCGATCCGCCTGGGAAAGTGATTGGGACACGTTTGGCTTGGGGCACCAGCCCGGGGACCCAAAGCCCGCATTAGCTGGGTTCTCTTCCTGGTTCTGGCTGGGCAGCCTAGAGTGGACCCGACAGATTTCCATGCCGTGGGAGCCTCCCCTCACCTGGGAAACACGATCGCTGCAGTTTTAGAGCCCAGAGTTCAGTCTCCTGGTCGCTGCACAGAGAGTGATGTCCCACTTCTCAGACACGCTGTTCTCCCGGTGCCGCCATCTTGCCCCCCCCCATGCTTAATCTTAAAATGGACCATTGCTGTGAGATTGCCATGTAGATTGCTTCCAATAATGGAAAGTCTCTGTTTATGAATCTAAGTTGCCACTTGACATATGTTGGTCAATAACACACTAGCAAAATGCCTTGAGAAGAGCCTTATGGTCACAAGTGTCCAGTCTGCCTCTTTCTGCTCTGGGAACTCTAAGGTTATCAAATGAAGGAGTCTAAGGAAACCTACTGGTACAGGAAAGCCAATGGGAAAAAATTATGGCATTTTTCTGACAGGCAGCCAGGTACCAGGCAGACCAGAAAGATTCTCTTTGGGGAGGATCACTGTCAGCTTGTCTCACAATTCCTTACAGATACATTATAGTCCAGCAGTAGTTTGAGCAGAAGAAACCTTTTCAGGTATGAAACAGTGGCTGATATAGTGCTCTGAGTTCTGTAATAGCTATATTGCAATATGATATGATCCAAATGACACATGGGATCAAAACTCCAACCATTAAAGCCTGAGCCTCAAGTTAAACTGCACAGGGCATAATTGACAAACTAGTACATTAAGCTCAATGGTGATTAGCAGCTTGGTCCAGGAAACATGTTCTTTGTGCTAGACAATGAAAACTATGATTGTGTCTTACAGGAAATAAGAAAATAGTTCATTCTTGGCTAAATATGATTGAGCATGGCTCAGAAATATGGATTTGAATTAGCTTGAATGGCTTATTCTATCATGGAAAGAAGACATAAGGCACAGAATATAAAAGGCTATAGACTAGTACAATTATCAAATACATTGGTAATAACATTAGGTTGATGGATGCAGTCCAGTGGGTTATGGTTATATGGTTATATGGTTATATGGTTTTCAAATGTTAAAACATTCTTATCTATAGGGTTAGCCAACATTTGAGATCTACCGAGGACAACAACACATTTCATGAACTGTATTTAAGGCCCACTGTGATGTTAAGTTATAAACAAAGGGTATATCTAGAAGCCATGAAAGCAGACAGATATTTTTGGTTCTTAATATGCAACATTTTATCACTCTTCAATCATTATGCCCCCAATCAATGCGCAACCATCTATAAAAGCTTGAAGATAGATATGGCTTGAGAACTTCACCTTCAAAAATGTACTATAAAATGTGTGTGAGTTTTTTGTGTCATTGGGACACACAACAAAGAGAGATGATTTTAAACGAGGAAGGTTTTGTTCAGATTATACTTTTAAAACTGAAAGTGTACACCTGGCTCTTCCATTTCTGAACCCCTTGATAAGGCAGGGCATAGAGAGAACAGTGGATGGAGTAGAATTATTCATCTCATGAAGTTCAGAAACAGAGATGTGGAAAGGAGCCTAGCACAAGACACATTCCACAAGGGTATGTTCCGGTACCAATGTCCCCCATTCCTTCCAATGACACTATACAAAAGATTAATTCACCAATCAATTAATCTGTAATTAATCGAGAGTCCTGATGGCATCACTTTTCAATGATTCTGCTCTGTAGAGACCAGAAGAGGACTTTTGTATCATCTGGAACTAGAGTTACAGATGGTTATGAGCCACCACACGAACATAGGAGTCCGGAAACATAAACCAGGTTTGCTCGCAAGATGAGCTGGTGTTCTTACAGGCTGTACCACTCTTCTGCCTCAGCGTGAACTTATGTCAGGGTGAATCTTAATATAACTATAATATAAAAAGAGTTGAACCTTCTCCATAGTAGACAATATCTTCAGATCAGCAGCCTCTCTGACCTCTTTGAATTTCAGCATTTTCATCAATAAAATAGAATCAAAAGTCTTATTTTAAAATTGTCAATTGCTAATTTAACTTACTTGCAAGTTGTGAATGCTCAAAGAAATGTCATGTATTTTCAGTTTGAAAGGTCACGAAGTTGTAAGAGAGGTTGACAAGGAGTTCACACCGTGTAGATGCTGGGTACTTGTTCACTGCAATAAAGAATTTACAGGCAGAAATAAGGTGGTGTTAAATATCGATTTAAAAGGGAAAGCATGAGAGAAGACATAAGCATACCTACTAGGAGCCGCATGAGTGAGGGCACACTGTGGTTGGTTGGGTACTTTTTAGTTAATTAACTGAGGCTTGGGTAGGAGGTGTTTAGTGGAGGTCATTTAATTTACTCCATATTTTATCAGGTAGGTATCATAACTTGCATGTCTGAACCTTCATGTCATTGATTAGAAGCTACAGATCATGCACAGTGACAAAATTTCCTCTTAAATTTGTCCTTATTGTCAAAGGGTTGTCAGTAGAAGGATGGATGGTCGTTTGGTGAGGGTTTTAAGCAACTACATGTGCTTGGGAAGGCTTTATAGTTGGCAATGATTACGCAGGAAGATGGGATTCCTTTCCTTCTTTATTGATTGAAAGAGACTGGTAATTTGTTTCATAGTATGTGACAGAACAATGGGGAGGTATAGCAAGGGGCTGAGGTATCGTTCCTTGTCACTGGCTGTTGACTAATGATCCTTCTTTGATGATGCTTTCTTGGGTAAGGATTTTACATCTACACTACGAATGTTTTCATGTATGCCATTTATATCAAAGATCTCAGTGATCCCACCTGCTGTTTATTTGATTCATCTGTTCCTATGGATTATTGTTTAAGAAGTACTATCATCAGGCATAACACCACAGTGGTGAAGAAACTTACATAACAAGGAAATCTTACCTAAGTCCTTGGCCAAACATCCTTGCTTTGATGCTTCAGTTCATTAAGAGACTATAATATAATATAATATAATATAATATAATATAATATAATATAATATAATATAATATAATATAGAGAGTTATAAAAATAAATATATTTACATTTAGGCCCAAAATTGAGGTGAAAGAAATTCACAATCTTTCTCCATCTTGCCCACAACAATGCCACACTCGCCGAAGATGAATCAAAATCCAGGGACTCTCCATGGGTAAACAATGTTTCTTCTGAAACCAGAATTCTTTAGCTCTTGCAAAGAATTTTTCAAGAGTAATCCTAGGCACTCATGATTATTGATCAGCATGGCCAACTCAATTAAATTCAGAACCACCTAGACGGTTTTAAGGCATACCTCTGGGTGTGAACGTACTTATGGGGTCTAAGAACATTTCCAGAGAAAAAATCCAAAGTGTAAAACTCTTCCCATGATGTGGCCAGCACATGAAATCAAATGTGGGAAAGATGGAATAAATGAGGAAAATGAAAAAGTCAGAAGGATGTGATCATTCCCCTTTCTCTACTGCTGACCTGCTGTGATGTGAATTCGGGTTCTCTAATACACTTTCCTCACTTTGATGCACTGAGTCCTCTGAAACCATGAGCCAAAAAAATCTCTTCTACTTTAGTTGCACAGTCAGGTAAATTAGACCCAGTGGAAGCATATAAAACCCTAAACAGATGGTACGAAATGGTTTAATAGTTGATGGTTTAATCATCAACACCAGTCACACACTGAGCCATTGCTGGTGACCTGAAACTCCCACTGTGCAGGTACATAGAGCTAGGAACAAAGAGGCTGAAATGGACTTAGAATATTCAATCTCTTAATTTCGAAACTATCTTTTATTAGTCATATAAATTATTCTATTAAGTTTTATACTTAGGGACTCGCTGAACAAATGAGCTATGTTTTATGATGAGTAAGTTGTAAAATATTATTTTAATAATAAAAATCTGTAAATTTAAGTGAACCGGAAAATAAATAAATGCTTGATTTTATGTCATACGTGTGTTTAAAAAATAAGATGTCATGAGAAAGCCAGCAAAATTACCAGGGAAGGTTCTTGCTCAAAGCCTGACAGCCCGAATTTGAATCCCAGAGATGCAAATGGTTATAGGAAAAACTGACTCTTACTAGTTGTTTTCTGAAAACACACACTATACACACACAAAGTAAATTAATTTAAAATAAATAAATAAATAAAATTTAGACATAGAAGAGAGTATCATGGTATTTTCTTTCTAAATAAAAATTTATATATATTGCAGAGCATTATACATTTATGCCTATTTTAGCATGAACTTCTAAAAACATTTTCTTTTCTAAGAAATTTGTTTTAAGGCAATATTTTTTTGGGGGGTGGCAAAAGACAAACGGTAGGCTCATATGTGTACAAAGCATACCTTTTCCTTCATGCAGTTTTTACAGTGTTTTTAGTTGGTGTTTTGCATATTCACACAATCATGGCTCCTTGTTGTATGACCCGGCCTTCTTAATGCCTGGTGATTTTTTTTTAAAGCTGTCATATCCAACCCAGTTCAATGATGTCATCTTGAATTTTTACCCCCTTTTCGAATACTATAGCTACAAGCAATCATTTCTTAAATTGTTACAGTCAGAATAAATATGGATTGGTTGTCCACCTGCAAGCTGTATAATGGTTAACTGTAGCTTGATGCTTAGCCAAGTTTAAGTTAGGAGTTCAATATATATGAAACAGGACTAGTGGATGTGGCATGAGGACATTCAGACACATTAACAACTTGGGAAAAAAAGGAAGCAAATGGCAATGTTACAGTAAATTCTCAGGTGAACTTTTTAGTCATGAAATCTTCTATTTTTTAATTAAATTTTTATTTTTTGTACTAATTACAGTTTATTTACTTTGTATCCCAGCTGTAGCCCCCTCTCTCATTCCCTTCCTCCCTCATCTCCTCCCTGCCCCTCTCTAAGTCCACTGATAGGGGAGGTCCTCCTCCACTTCCATCTGACCCTAGCTTACCTATCAGGTCTCCTCAGGACTGGCTGCAATGATCTCCTCTGAAAACATCTATTTTTAATTTGTAAATATTTTAACTGATTTATTAAGGAAAATACTAAACTATTCTTTGACAGCTGTTGGGTAGAATGAAAATTTAAAGCCATAATGGTAAAAGATGGCATACTGATTGTAAACTAAATAAAAATAATGATGTGGATTTTTTGTATCTTCCATAATGTAATTTTTCTAACAAATAAACCCACTAAAATTAAAAATATAATCTTATTATTTAAAGATAAATCAGAAGTAATATTTTTCATTTTAAAACATGTGAAGAGTCTTTTTATATTCTTTCCCAATTAATTTTTAATTAATTTATTTTTTATTCATTACAGTTTATTGACTTTGTATCCCAGCTGTAGCCCCCTCCATCAGCCCCTCTCAATTTCACTCTTCCTCCTTCTTCTCCTCCCATGCCCCTCTCCCAGTCCACTGATAGAGGAGGTCCTCCTCCCTTCCTATCTCATAGCCAAAGTTTGGGCAGAGTGAAGGGAATCTTGTGAATATTCTTTTAAGACTGTGTTTGCATGAATGACTAAGAAGATACTGAAAATCATCAGGGCTCAAACTGAAGTAGGATCTTGGCAATGAGACTGGTGAGCACTCCGTGCATGCTGTGTAGCCCCTAGTAACCCAACCTTCCATGCTTATACAGTTAAAAGAGTCTACATGAGTAAATGACTTCATGAGGCCACAGCCTCCGTAATCACACACAATGGAATAAAATCTACAACATTAAAGTGACCTTCCTATGGGATTGGACAGAACTGAAAGTAAAGGCATTAGCCCATTTCTCATAGGAGAAAAAAATATTTAAGTTTAGGAAGAAATACATATTTTGTCCAAAAAAATCTTATGTGTAATTGTCAAAACTTAGCAACTGAAAAATTCAATGACACAAAATATTAAAGCTTCTTCTTTTATTTCAAAATAAACTATCAGTAATGTAATGGCAGGGAAAATAACTTGGCACAATGTGGTGTGGTGTGGTGTGGTGTGGTGTAGTATGTGAATGTGTGTTATGTGTGTGGTGTGGTGCGGTGTATGAATGTGTGTGAGTGTGTGTTCTTGTGTGTGTGAAATTGAGCGAAACTCTGTAGAGTTCTCAGAAGGGAACTACTCCACAGAGGTCAATGTTTGTACATGTATCTGCATCATTCAATCAACAAAGAAGATATAAAGCGAGAGAAAGCAAGCTATGGTGTGACTTCAAGATGATATTTTAATAAACTCAAGACCATAACGCACTCCCCCCCCCAAAAAAAAAAACATATCGTTTAAAACACTAATAGAGACAAAGAAGTCATATTGAATTCTGAGGGTAGGTTTTTCTGGAAAAAAAAGTGAGTTGAAGACAGAGAAGACATGAAGCTGAAATTGTACTACTGGTGTTTTATTTCTTTATATTTTATTAATTACTTAATGTATTTTTTACTCACTTTACATCCTTATTGTACCCCCTCCCACCTCTTCCCTGGTCTTACCCTCCCTCCATATTTATCTTTTCTCTATCGCCTTCTCCTACTTCTTAGAAAAGGGGAGCCCCACCAACCCACTGCTGCACATCAGAACTGAGTGCATCCTCTTCCACTGTGGCCTGGAGAGAGAGCACCACCAGGGGAAGTAATCAAAAAAAAAGTCAACAGAGTCCATGACAGAGACAGCCCTCACTACCCTTATAAGGGTACCCACATGAGGACTGAGATTCCCATAAGCTACACCTGTGTAGGAGGCCTAGATCCAGTCTATCCATGGTCCTTAGTTAGTGCTTCAGTGTCCACAGGCCTCCCTGGGCCCTGTTTAGTTGGCTCTGTTGGTCTTCTTGTAGAGCTCCTGTCACCTCCCTTTTATCCTCCCCCCCAAACATCCATCCACAAGTCTCACAAGTCTCCCTGAGCTCTGACCAATGTTTGGCAGTGAGTCTCGGCATCTGCTTTGACTCTCTGTTGAGTGGAGCCTTTTAGAGGCCTGCTATGCTAGGCTCCTGTCTGCAAGCATAGCAGAACATCATTAATAGTGTTGGCTCTTTTACATGGGGTCTCAGGTTGGGCCAGATATTTGTTGGACATTTCCTCAAGCTCTGTTCTATTTTTTTATTACTGCACGTCTTGTAAGTGTGATAGTACATAAGAGTCTTTGTGATAGTATTCTTTACAACTATGTCCTACTTATGAAACAGCCAATATCTTTAAAATGAATTTATGTGTTTGTTCATACAGTTGACCATCTCTACTTTGCAGCCAGCTTGTGTCTCCTTCATTTGTGGCACCCAAGTCGCACTGGCTTCTTGCCTGCTTTAGACAGGGTGTTTTTGTGTTCCCCTGTGCTAGCAAATTCTCACTCAACGTTGTAATACTAGTAAGTGGAGACACTTGAAGCCTCACTCCAGTAGAAAATCCTGAAGAGAAAATGATTCTGTAAATCTCAGTCCATAGCCAGTCACTTGCATGGCTATGTTGTTGGTCTGTGCTTTCACATTTTCATACACATTTCCAACGACCAGGGAGTTTTACTGTCCAGGCCAGAGAGGTTTAGAGACTTGTTGGTAGTTACTCAACTTATAAGAACCGCTCCAAAACCTGTATCCAGAAACATTCGGTGCTTTGGAGACAGAAGATGAATGTCAATTATTAGAAGATGCCTTTAGGCAAGTTATTTAATCTTCTCTTTATGGATATGAAATGATAATATAATCACTATTCTTTAGGTAGCTCTCATAAGAACTAAATGAGATAGTTCAACCAGTGGTACCATGCAAACAATAAAGGGCTTTGACAGTAACATATCACAACCACAAACAGCTATGAGTTATTGTTACCCTATGCGTTTGCTGCAAAATTATTAGTACTTCTACCATTGTTGTTGTACGAGTTATCTTGGAGGAGAATGACAACTAGGCTGAGGAACAGAAGCAGGGGTGAAAGAAGGAATAGTTCAGAACAGTTTTGGTACTTCACTGAGAGCAGGCGTTTAGTTCAGCCAGAGATTGGGAGAAGATTTCATGGTCTCAAACCTTAGCACTGTACACTGCGGTAAAGGGATCAACCCCAGAATCAGGGTCAGACCCCATCTGTGGAGGACTAGAGAAAATTGGCTCTTTTCTACTCCCCGAAGCCGCTTGGCATGTCAGGTGGTTCATGTCTTCCACTTTTGTGTGTCTGACTGTAAAATGAAGGTTATTACTCCTTATTCTGCAGACACAAGTTCCACTGAGATTTTGATGGAAAAATATCTGGTCTCTTAAATCTATATAGATCATAGTTTTTGTATGATTGTACAGCATCAATTATTTTAATATGACTTAATAATGTGCCTTATATCGACTATTTAATATTATTCCTGGAGACCAAGGTACAATCATTGATTCAATCTTTTAATTATTTTTGTCTGTTTAAATTTATTTTAAGTTTCTAACAATGATAAACTTACAATATATTCATATTTAAATTTATAGCATGCAGTTTCCTTACAGTGAATTCCAGGATGTCTATGAAAGGCTAGGCCATTTTCCTTCATCAGCATATATTTGGGAGCATGTCCTCCTCTCTCTTGTGCTGAACTAGAAAACTGTCGCTTTTAAAAGTGCTAATTTTAAAAGTGCCTTTTAATTTTAATTTTCACTGAAGTAAAGGGATATTGACATCTTCTGTTTGTTTATATTTTATTTTTACTTCTTTGTTTTTGAATTAAGGTTTCATATGTTGAAACTTTAGCCTAATGGGACCTATATTTCTATGTAACCCAGGCTGCCCTTGAACTTGGGATCCCCCTGTTTCAGCTTCCAAAATGGAATTTTACATATGCTTCCTCATATTTCAGAATAGTTCTGAGTCTTGATTGGCTTATCACTGTGTTCTCTCCTGGGTTTGACTAAAGTTACACATTACCTGGTTAGCTGGAGCCCAAACTCAAATATGACTGTTTTTTGTCTTCTAATTGATAGTTTCCATATCTATCCTGATTGTCTCATCAGGATCCATACTCACTGATTTTAGCCTTTGAAGAGCCATTGGTCAAGACCCAGGGATGCCCTTTCAGAAGCTTCTATTAAAAAAAAAAAGTGTGACATCAGACTCAAACATTCTGTCACATTGCTGCAAGTAACTGTTTCAAGGTACAACTGTGCTTCTGAAAACCTCTCTCACTTGTTTGTGCACTTCAGTTGAATTTCTTCACTCATGGGGGGGTTAGGGCTGCTTCCATAGTAATGGGAACAAGGACTGTCTCTGACATGAACTGTTTGGCCTGCTCTTTGATCACTTTCCCCTCAGGGGAGTGGGGGGAGGGGTGTAGCTTTACCAGACCACAGAGGAAGAAAATGCAGCCACTCCTGATGAGACTTGATAGACTAGGAACAGAAGGAAGGGGAGGAAGACTTCCCCTATCAGTGGACTTGGGGAAGGGCATGGGTGGGGAACGAGGGAGGGTGGGATTGGGAGGGGAGGAGAAAGGAAGCTACAGGTAGGGTACAAAGTGAATAAACTGTATTTAATAAAAAGAAAAAAATGGGAAAAACAGAGGTCAATGGATGCCTGAACCTTTGAGAAATAACAAACCCTCTATAAGATAAATAGGTATGGTTGTCACAACATAATAAGATATTAAATATTCACCTTTGACATAAAACTAGAGCATGTGACTTTTTTGTATATCTGAACTGCCACAATAGTTATGTTTGCAAGTTAAGTAGCTTTCTATAAATAAGCAGTCTGTTAACAAAGGCATTGTGATACTGAGAGGAACTAATAACTTAGATGGTTACCGAGAGAATAACGGGTAGATAACATACAATGTGGATACTTTGCATACCAAGATGATTTATATCCAAGGTAGCAAAAAGAGATAGTGACAGGTTTCAGTAGGCACCTAAAGACATTTTTTATTTCTATAATTTTTTATACAGTATGAACTTCAGATGGCCTTTGACAGTCAACTAACAGGTAAGGGCAGTCTTTTATACATTTGTCTTTGACATCCATCTATTAGTAATATTTGATTATATGTCTCTGATGCTTAGCTGACACATGAAATATACCATTTTTATTTTACATCTTCTTTTAATAAAATAGCAGCACAAGTTTAGTGAATCATGTTATGTGCTTAGGACAAGTCTTTGATTAAATTTATTTTCTAGTATATATCAAATTAATATCTCAAGAAATTTTGCATAAACTTAAAAAAATTAACAAAAATATTAACCAACTTGGATTTTTTATAAAATGAATATGTATTCTTTGCCTCATATTTTCTATGTCTCTGTGTGTAATTTAAAAGTAGAAAAGATAAATAAATTCATGGAACACCACACCTTTAATATCTTGAAAGTACTGAAAAGTAATTGCCTCTCTGCCAATGTCTTCCTTTCCCCCATATTTTTGCTTCTAACGTGACAACATAATTTGAACTTGTCTTCCAGGTACAAATTTTAAATATGCAAATATATGATTACTGATCATTTACTATACAATTACATACATTCATGAGATATTTCAGAGACTACAACTCATTTTATGTATTAAAAGACAAAAATTAAGCTTCAAATCTGGGTCTAATTCCATTAACAAAAACAAACAAACAAAATCAGACTACTCCACCTGTGATCTTTCCAGTATATTTGTTAATCAGTAACTCTAGGGACGCACACACACACACACACACATATTTGACACAGAAAAGCAGACAAGCACCTGGACACATATCCCCAGACATATCAGGCAGTAAGATGAAATACATAAGGTCCAGAAATACCTACTAACTCACAAGCTCTAAAATATATTTATGTCAACTAAATTTCAAGTCAGGGAAGAGAAACATACTCAACAATAGAAAACATTACTCTCTCTCATATTTCTCTACATGAGTTTGAGGTTCTTTGAGCTGTGAATGATAGAACAGGAACACTTCTTCAACTTTATTTAGCCCAAAAGGAAATGTTTCCCTTGGGCAACTGAAAAGCTGAGTGCCATCAATGTCTCAGATTTGTCTAATCCCAGATGCCCAAATGATAGCAGTGGAAATTAATTCTTTTGTCTTAGTTATTCTTTCTGGTGTTGCGACAACATGTTTACCAAAGCAATTTAAGGAGAAAGGGTTTATTTTAGCTTGTAGTTCAAGAAGCATTTCATTATGGTGGGGATGTCAAGGCAGCAGGAGCTTGAAGCAGCACTCACACTGGGTCCATAACAGGGAATGCTGAATGCATGCTGCTGTTCAGTCGCTTTCTCCACTCATGTAGTCTAGGATTCCAACCAGGGAATGGTGCTGCTCACAGTGGGCAGATCTCCACACCTTAATTAACGTAATCAAGATCATTCCCCTCAGGCGCAGCTAGAGGCTCCTCTCCCAGATTCTGTCAGGTTGATAAATAACACTAACTATTACATATTCTCTAATTCTTTCTTCGATTTAGGGCTTACGACATTCTGCTCTGGTTTGTTTTGCATATATTGTCCTGATGTAGTTTTATACATGCTGAGAATGGCAGCGTCTGGCTCATGTTGTTGTAATGAGAGGAAAAAAAATATTTTTAACAGCTTCATGAACAGTGACGAGACTGCGATTTTAAAGTGGATGGTTCATTTTGAACTCTTTCCAGATATTCCCAAGTTTTTCACTTACAGTGCTGTTATTTCCATTAACACACATCTTTAGAGCACTTAGTTTGTACCAGGCATTCTTAAAAAGTTGCCTGACAGATATATGGTTCTGATAGAGGAGTTTGTTTGCGGGATACAGGGAAAACATACAGAATGTACTACAGTGTGGGAAGAACAGGAAGAAGCTGGACATGAGTCCTGCAACAGATTCAGTAACACCTGGCAGACCTACTGTAGTCAACCAGGATGACTGAACCCTATCACTGCCTTTTCCTTTCTTCTCGTGGTATGTCTGCTCCCAGTGCAAGACACAACTTTTGGCTCCTCCCAAGTCCTTATGTGCTCTGTACATCAAGAAGGCACGGTTATGCCTAGAAGGCATATTTTTTCGTTCACCTGGGGAAATCAGTATCTGTAACGTATTTTTTTTTTCGAAAATGCTTCTCTGATGCATGAGAATTTGTTTTACATCTAATTCATTATTTATTTTCTATTAATGAGTCGTTTGATTATTTCCCTTGGTGAGCAGAATTTTCCAGCCCTTGAAGATCTGAATAATGCAGATAACTAATTACATATTTTTTTAATCCAGCATACACATCCAGATGCAGAAAGATTTGAACAGAGGGAAAATTGAAAAGAAATCTTAAATTGCTATTGTCTAGGAACTGTGATGAAGAAAAAAAATATGCACTAGTTTTGTTTGAAAAATAGTCACTAATCTGGGGACTTATTTTAAAGCAACAAATCATGGACTCTATGCTATATCTACAAGTCAAAAGCTGAGTGATCAGGCCTTGCACTGGGCACAGCATTGCTCACTGAGTGAGCTCAAAAAATGAATCTGTCTGTTTCTCTACATTGTTTATTTTCAAAACAAAATTACTTTAGTGTTGTTAGCTCAGAAATCCCTGAATACATAAAATAGATTTCAATATGGGTTCAGAAAAATATAACTATTTTGTTATGGAAAATAACTTCTGTAATTTTTAGAAATCTATATTTCCAAATCTATATAGACCATCAAATCAAGCAATAAAGATACTTTAATAGCAAAGCCATGCAGAAAAGTGGTTTTATTATATAAAAACACAAATTCAGGATAAGAAGTTAACAAAGAGAATTACACCATTCATGGTAATACTGTATTCTGTATATTTTATGAATTATTTAATATTTTGTATCTTCTTATTTAGATAAAGTATTTATATATTAAAGTGGATCCAATGGATTTTCATTATGGCCATGTAATATGTCATCAGTTAGTATGTGTTCTGATAAGACCTAACTGCTGCTACTCCAAGAATGAGATATCTTGAAAGAAATTATTGCATATAAATTTTATGTGAGAAGAGCACAAAGTTAGGATGTATACCTTATAATAAGGTTTTTGGAAAGAGAATTTCTTTCTCAAATGGTTGTATGTAAGCTGGAAGAAGACCCATTAAAGTGGGTTAGGAATAGCCAATGTCACACTCTGTTGTTAGGTCAACAGAAAATGAGAGGGATCTGAACAAAAATCAACTATTGGACTTTTGGCAAGGATACCATCAGATACTAGAAAAAAAATGAGACATACATAATAATTTCTCAACCTCAGGTAGTTAACAAGAATAAAGAATTGTGGTCCCACATTGAGGACACCAAAGAGAAAGACTATTAACACAAAGGCATAAAAATGGCTGTGCAGTTGTTGAGATCAAGAATTGATAAAATGGCAAACTTTAAGCTCAAATCTTGTCATAATCCCCTGGGAAGCCTCTCTGTATATCAATATTCAGGTTGTATCATGATGAGCACAATCAGAAATCTCCAGAGATGAGAGCTGTGTTCAATAATACAAACCTGGATTAATTTGCAATCACCCATTGTTGTGTCTGATATTAGTTTTAAGGGTCAGTGTTCAGAATACATCTGAATGCTAATTTCTATGAGCATCTCACTTTGCATATTGTAAAGGAATTACTATAGAGAAATATATCTGGAGATGGGTTTCAGTGGTGCTGTGCTTGCCTAGTATGGGTAAATCTAAGGCTGTGGCTTCAACACCAAATACCAAAGCACAAAATAACAAGTAATAACAAAAAAGAAAATTGCAGAGCATAATTTGCTCTGTCAGGTATGCCAAGTAGGACTGTAATGTTAACACCGGAGAGTCGGGGGGCAAGAAGATCAGGAGTTCAAGGTCATCCTCTGTTATGCAGTGAGTTAGGGACTTTTCCAGGCCTGCCTGAGCTAATTGAGAATCTGTTAGCAAAAACTACTGTAGCCAGGCTCAGAGTGTTGCCATAGTTTCCACTGCAGTTTAAATAATAACCTGAAAAACCCGGCATTTGGAAATTGTTAAGTCAAGAAATCTACGTGACCACAGAAATGACCTCAAAACTAATAATGTGTTATTTATTATCTGTTCAATTAGAAATACCTTGTAGTTATTCTGAGAATTAAAGGAGGTCCCCCCCTATCAGTGGACTTGGAAAGGGGCACAGTAGTGATGAGTGAGGGAGGGAGGGACTAGGAGGGAATGAGGGTTCGGGGCACGGCTGGGATACAGAATTAATAAAATGTAACTGATAAAAATAAAAATTAAAAAAAAAGAAACTTATATAAGACAAATGAGAAGCAAAATGCCAAATGTCTGAGTTACTACTTTATGATGTAGAAATGATATTGACAATATTAAGAAATTCTATGATCCTTTTCAAAAACACCTTCTTGGGATTCTATAAGACTGATAGATTGCATCTTTAGGTCCTGGGCAAGCCCTCCTAATCCTTCCCTTTGTTAAAAATAATGTCTATGATACAGACAAAACCATTGGACACAATACATTGTTTAGGGGTTACAGTCATATTCATGAAATAGCTCACAATGAGTCTCAGAAGCCCAACCTTAGCTTCTTTGAACACATGCCTAGCCATGGTAAAGATGCTTCTTTTTCACACAAAAGAATGGATATATGCATCCATTGAAGTTTCTGTTTGGAAACTGTCTTGAGCAACTTAATGAATGGTGGTCCTTTTTTTGGGTGTGTGTACAGTTCTTAAAAAGATGGTAGGGACTGTTCTAGACTGGATTGATGGCAGATGGGCTCTTAAGGGCCTGTTATTTCCAAAGGGAAATACAGTTTGAGGGATTTACAGGGGACTACAGGCTGCCCTGCCTGTATGACCTATAATTCGATCTGATGGGGTGCTGCCTCTTAGAAAGTTTACATGATATTAAAGCTCTTAGACAGGAAGGTTCTACTTTTGACCTTCTTGTCACTTACTTGGCTTGAGAACCAGATGGTAAAAAAGTTCTGCAAACAGTTGGAAGCAATGATTTATGACTTAGATTTCAATCTGTCTGGTGAAGCTGTGCATGTTAAAAATACTAGATTCATTTATTTTCTCCCTTGCTTGCTAGGTTTTGCCCTCTGGACAGTTATGTATTTTCTGGGTAACTCAGCGTCCTCATCTGTTGAATGGGAATTATTATACTCCTGACATCTTTGTCCCAGTGAAGTGTGATCTTACATGGATTCTATTCAAAAGTTTTAAAATATGAACTCGTCTGCTCAGCTGAACACAATCATTCCAAATCTAAATATCACCTAGAGGAATTATAAATATTTATCTCCTTTTATTTGTCTTAATTTCCATGTTTAATGTGTTGATAATGTTGGAACCTACAGCTCATACAAAAACAGAATTGTTGTATAATTTCACAAATATTTATGAAATGATTATGAATTTCCACTGACCAATGAAACACTCATCCATTTGAACAGGGTAGCCATCCCTACTCCCACTCTCTTCCTCTCTATTGGTTCTTTCTCATCAGAAGTATATGATCTCTACATTTTCCTTTTTCTAATAGTTTTAAAATGTACATGAATCCCTAAAAAAATAAAATAGGTTGTGTCCTAACTTCCTAACAGTGAAGTAAAATAATATTTTCCTTTCCTTTTTTATGTCCCCAAAAGAGTATTTTGCAATATTTGTATTTTGAGAAATTTTTGGTTTTGTTCTACATTGTTCTGTTAAGTAAATTCAATGTATATGTTTATATATATGACATTGTATATAATATATAGATGACATATATTAACATATATAATATGTATCATATATGTATAAAACTTTAGAACTTAGAACAATAGAAACAGACAAGCATGGAAGAATTCTAATCTGGGCATAATCCATGTAGAAATTCTGTATATATTTTTTTATTATCATTGATTTGGTCTGGGTTTTACTGAAGTGTTGGCTAAGATAACAGTTAAGGTGTAGGTCTGTTATGTGAAAATGATCAGAGAAAGTAATAAGACAACTGGAGCCATGCAGGTAAAGAGGTAAAAGAAAATTAATGGCATTGTTTCTGCACTGGGTAGATTTTAAGTTCATAAAAGTTTTTATGTATTTATTGAATTGGCATGATTTTTTTATGGTTTCAAACTTAAGTAAAGTAAATCAGTCCCTTTGCTAATGCTGAACAATATTTGAATCTTTAACTTAGAATGTTTACCTAATGAGGTATTCTGAATTTTTGACATTGTTATAATAACTTGGGTGTACTACATATATTTTTAGTTTACATGTTGCATGCACATTTTAGGTTTACATATATAAGTGTATAGGAAATAAATATCAGGAATATTTTACTTAATTTACTGATACATAAGTCAATTTTACATATGTTTTTTTTATATAATCCTATGTTTCTCAGTTTGGTGAATTGCACAGTCAATTAAATTATAGATGTCTATCTCTGTGAAGGCTTAACTAGAGATGCTTATTCCATGAACAATTCACTGGAAAAGTTTTCTATGCTTGAACTTTTCAGTAAGGAAAGTTCTTGTTTTATAATTAAATGTCTTTGGTAGATACAAATAGATTCTGATACTTGGATGGATATCAGAGAGTGTCATTCTTGAGATATGTGTTTATTCTTTATTTTAAAGTTTACTAACCGAGTTCACCTGTTGCTCTTTGACTTACACTTAACACAGATTTGACTTAGAGTGACTGATGTTCTACCTAGCTCATGACTTTGGTTTCCTGTGCATCAGTTGCATCATAGTTAAGAGGACGTGGCTTGTTTTTGCCTCTTTCTAGCTCTTCTGAGCCTCTAGCATAGGCTTTGTGTCTATTTTGTTGACTTTGCCTCTGTGTTTCTAGGTACTCATGCTACAGATGTTGGTCTGCTGCCTTACCATCTCACTTCATGGGAAATCCTAAGATCTCAGGTTACTGAGGCAGACAGTCAGTATCTTGTGCAGTCCTGGTCTTTGGTTTTATAACTGACTCTACAGCATGCTGTAGAATAGAAATTCATTTTCTCGTGTTTTTTTAAATTAGAGACACAACGTCAATGCAGGTTTAAGCACACTCAGTCCCATTTTCTTTTATTTGATCCTGAGGATTCCTTGTTAACTTGTCAGCTCTCAGGTAAGTTCAAGAAGATTATGGAATATTTCATTCAGCTTTATTAGCTGTGTGGGTAGTAGATTTGTTTAAATAGCAAGGAATAGCTATGTTTTAACTTCCCTCACCACTGTTTTATGTTAGTTGGGCTCATGCTCAGGAACAGGTGTGGGTCTGTAATAGCACAGTAAGAAACAAAATGTGACACAAGACTATGATATACACATAAGCAAATGAATGTGCATGTGCGCTTGTGCTTCATCTCAAAGCATTTTATGTAAGATTCTGAAATTTCATTACTGAAAAGTAAACATGCCTGCTCTGCATTCACACAATTATTCTTGGCATAGAGAATGAAGTAGGTATCACCCTGTGCTGATTCATAACTCAGACAATATGACCATTCACATTCATGTGTGAGCATCTTTCAGCAAGTATATATATATATATATATATATATATATATATATATATATATAAATTTAATATGCTCAATGGAGATATTTTTGTTTCCACCTCAGCACATACGATACAATAGAAGCAATTATATTCCATTTTACGTTTTCTCTACCAAAAAGAAATAGATATACTGGTATAGTCAATAGATATACCAGTGTAGATGAAGGAACCCCACAGAGCCCCGTACCTAAATAAAGAACCACGGGCAATCAATGGCTATGGATACCATGAGAATTCATTTTCTCCAGGAGTGAAGCCCCTGAGAGGATATCCAATTTTAAGTGGTCATCCATAAACCCATGTAAATATGAGCAACACTAAATGGACTGCAGCCATTCAGGTCTTATCAAGGCTCCCGGCTCAGATTTAGCCCACAGTCACTCATTCTCCAAGTGGGTTCCCTAGTAAGGGGAGCAGGGGCTGTCTCTGACATAAACTCAGTGGCCAGCTCTTTGATAACATGGCACATTTTAACTCATCCAATCTGGCCACAAATACTAAATATTGTTACAACTACCCTTTGAGAAGTCCTTGACTGACTTCTTGAATTTTATGGTTTTAGTTTTATCTCTTTTTTTTTTTTAGATTATAATTACATCACTTACCCCTAACTTTTCTTCCCTTCAGAAGCTCTCATGTTTTGACAGCTTGATCTTCAACTCCCCACCATTATCCTGTGCTCTATCATGTCAGGATAGACAGCATCTTGGAAGACCTGTCAGACACACTGTCTGTGGAGGCTATCCAATCTGTGCTCAGATTTGAATCAATCTACCTGCTAGATGTGTCCATGACAGAGGTTATACACTTCCTCAGTATTCTACTTCCTCTACTGATTGTGTGATGTTGCCTGCCTAATCGTTTCTGTCTGCAAAAGGAAAATTATTGCAAACTGTCAGCAGATGGAAGACAATTGGGAATCAAGGAAGTAATGTCTTGCTACTTTCTGATAACTATGTTTGGTTTTTTTTTATGACATTCTTACACTTAATGAAGTTTGGAGGGAGGTAATGGTATCACCTCTAAGCCCTCTCCCGGCAACCTTTCTCAGAGAAACTCCAGAAAAAGATTATGTCCATCACTTCATTACCTCATACCTGGGCAGTAGCAAAGCCTCTTATTTCTACACTTGTTCCAAGCTTAGCTTTCTCCATAGAGATGATGAGACAGGTTTTTCAAAATGTTCCAAAGATATTGTCACTACCCAGTGTTAATCTACTGAAACACTGCTGTTCACACACTCAGCTTGAAATTTGAAGTCCTTGCTGAGTTCACAGGTCTTTGATAAAGACTATCATCACCTTTTTTGTCCTTTACCTTTCACTACTTTTGTTTTCACTCCAGAGTTAAGCCTGGCAGCATGCGCTACTTCTGGTCTCAAGGGATCTTTGTGAACAATTCTTTCTTCCACGCTTGTCCTCATAGTTCTTTCCTTGGTGGCTTCTCTTCAGTGTGGATGCTTTGATGGTGAGCAGCCATCACCAGGTGTTCTATGTACTGCCTCAGCACCAGAAGATGTGTGACCGTGCCTTATCTTAGTTCTCCTCACTATCTCTAAATTTAGGCTTCTCTCATTTCAATGTAAGATCTGTACTCTTAACTTACCAGACCGGTTCACTGCTAGAATACTGAGTTCTGAAAAAAAAAAAGAAAGAAAAAATAAAAAAGAATAATAAATAAATAAATAAAACTTTCTTAAAGACTCTTGATAAATATTTGTGAATCAAGGGCTGTGGATAACCTATAAGAAGCTCCCCTCAGGATTACTAACTGATGCTCCTTTTGCTTCAGCATGCTTACTTGCCTTAGAATATTGGTTTTATTTAAGGATGAATGTTTCTGTGTCTCTGAGATATATTTGAATAGCATCTTACAAAGCTCCTGGAAAACACTTGAACCTTGTTCCTCCTCCATGACTGGTCTACATGTGCGCTTAGTGTGTGCTCACCAAATGCATGGCAATGCTTGTGTTCATTTCAGGCTTTCTTCTACCCTCCCTATTCAGTCAAGACAGACCTTCTCATCTCTCTACTCTCCTAGCTAGCATCATTCCTGATACCTAGTAGGTACAAATGAAAGTAAGTTAGATGAAAAGGTGAATGGCAAGGCTAGTTGTGTTCCCAAGTATGTTTAAAATAAGCCACAGAGTTAGACATAGGGGGGTCGCAGCCAAGAAGAAAAGAAGTCTTTGGGCATTTCATTAGATGTCTTCCTTTCTGGAACTTCATCTTATCAGGGTCTGCCCCACTCTAAGTATGAAAGACAGGTACAGATGCAAGTGAAGTGGTAGCGTATTATGCAACCAGTTTAAGCGAGCCTCATGAGGAAGGTAGAGGTAACTTAGAGTTGTAAGAAAACAATTGAAAGAACAAGAAAAAAAATCAAAAAACAAAGTCTGTTATTTAAGATCATGCAACGGCCACAGAAAAGAATGGCTAAAAGCTGGAATATGAGCCCTGGGTTTTCTGTGTAAAATGTGTACATGTAGCTATTAAGTATTCTCTTTCTGAGGCATCAGGAAAAATATGTAGTATTTATGTGAAACAGACAAATGTTAAAGCATGAATTTATCTTCATTGCATAAGTAGCAAATCTAAGTTAAACTGCCTAGTTTTAATTTTGGGAAAATAACATCGAAGATTCTTATATGATAGATAGATACAGTGTCTATCTCTCTACTGAACTCTGAGATTTGACAATGGTCAAACAATGAAACTAGGACTACATAAGAACATCAGAAGTGTATCTGAGCCTGAAATAATATCTGAAAAGAAAAATCACAGCTGGTATTCTGGGAAACTTATTTCAGTGAGTGAATTTTTATTTTTCCTCAGGTACCGGAGCATTCAGGACTTAAGACGTCTCTTTAAAATATTGCCAAATATGTTAGATAAAAATAATCGTTGGTTATTATAATGATTTGATGCTGGTGCCCCACCCTAACAGGCTCCCATATTTCAATATTTGGTCCCTGGTTTGAGGTTCTGTCTTGCTGAAGCAAGTACCATCATGTATGGTGGGGTTTCAGAACTAAAAGCCTCCTGCCAATTCCAGTTAGCTCTTTCTGCTTCTTGGTGTGAACTCTCCATTTCCTGTTCTGCCTGCTACCATGCTGTCTCTGCCATGGACTAGGGTCCTCTGGGAACTTAAGCTGAAATAATCTTTCCTGCATAAATTCCCTGCCTCTCATGGTGTTTATTCACAGCAACAGAAAAACAAATAACATATAAAGGCATGCTGTAGCACATTTCGGTTGCCTAAGAAGGTGTTCTGGGTGGGTGTTCTTCAGCCCAGAGTAAGTGGTTCTTCCTTGTTTTTGCCTACCACTAATGATTTTCCCTGAAAGCCCTCGAAAATGCTTACAACAAAGACACATAAGTTAAGGGTAACACAGTAGTTGTTCGCTACCAAAGTAACAATGGTGCCATTGTGTACTAAAATCGATCAAAACTTTCTGTTCTCTCATCTATTTACTGTCATAGCTGTAGTAGGGTTGTAGGGAGGGAATATTTGTTTCTGCATTCACTGTGGTTGCGGTAGCATTTTGGCCCCACGCCATCCACTCTCCTATGGGTCCTTAGCTTTATTTTTATCCACTTATACTGTGGATGTCTGTCCACTTTGCTTCATTGTTTCTGACCATCGCTTAGGTAGTATTCTGTGAGTAGCCTGAACCTGGGTCGAGCAGGAGTCATTACTAGGAAGCCGAGTCTTTACCTTTTTCTTACCGAACTGTGAGGGTCAGTGTCGATTGCCAGCTGACAGAATCTAGAATCACCTCGGATTATCTTGATTGCCTTGATTAAGGTGAGATGATCTGTCCAGTCTCTGGCTGGGATGCTAGACTGTATAAATAAAGGAAAGGCACTGAGTAGCAGCATTCATTCATCTCTTTACATCCCCTAACTATGAATACAATATTATCAACTACTTCAATCTCTTGCTGTCATTATTCCCCTGCCAAGATAGATGCTACCTTGAAACTGTGAGCCAAAATAAACCTCTTATTATTTAAGTTGATTTTGTCAGAATACTTCATCAGAGAAACAGGAAAAGACTAAGAGGAGAACCTACTTAGTATGTGTCTGCTAAGTGTCCTACCTAGTCCATATATAAGCAGAGATGCCACCTGCCTTCGCTGAAGCAGCCAGTGTGGGTTATCCTCCAGCTCTTCCAGCAGCCAGCATGAGCAAGGGATTGATTAAGACTCATGTCGACCCCAACACATATGTTAGGAGAAGCACAGGACAAATCTTTGGAGCATCTGGCTTCCCTAAACTCACTTTTATTTTCAGTCTGTCAAGCACTCAGGCTCTTGTTATGAGTTTGCAGGTGGAAAAACTAAGTCCTCAGAAGTACAGATCAAATTTCTCTCCAAGATTGTTTCTTTTGTGAGAAGAAGAAGAAAGGATAGCCTTAAAAAATCCTGTGTGTAAACATTTTCTTAGGTATAAAAGAGTCAACACATCCTAGCTTTTTCTTGAAAAACCATATTTCACATCATGAAATATCAAAAATCTATGTCACTGTAATTTTAAAACAAGAATCTAAGACAATCATAATTTTAGATATAAATCCATAAGAAATCTTTTGACTTTCTAAACAACTCAGCTCAGAGTCTTTACTAAATGTCCATTATGAGCATTCTAAGGGACATTCAGGGCTTATCAAAACATGATGAGTTTCTCATACAAACAAGTGTTTAAGGCTGACCGTTTGGGGATTGCCTATCAGGGCACATCACTGAAGAGAATTGCTTCTCCCTCTTTCAATAGCCATTGATCTCTTGTAGTTCATCCAGGAGTGAGCCTGTAAGTTTCCTAAACATGGAATTAGTGTGTACACTACCTCTACTTTTGCCTATGCCTATACCTATGCATATATATATATACATATATATATATATATACATAAATGATATGTTTACCATATATATGATATATGTGATTATGAATTTTAGCAGAAGTGGAGGAAGTATGGGAGGAGCTAGAGGACAAAGGAGGAGGGATAAATATGGTGTAAGGTGCTCATAAAATTCTCAAAAAAAATTAAAAAAAATGTAAACTTAAAAAATATTTCCTGAACAGAACACCAACAGCACAGGCTCTAAGAGCAACAATCAATAAATGGGACCTCATGAAACTGAAAAGCTTCTATAAAGCAAAGGACACCATCATCAAAACAAAATGACTGCCTACACATTGGGAAAGAATCTTCACCTACCCTTTTTCTGATAGAGGGATAATATCCAGTATATATAAAGAACTAAAGAAGCTGAAAAGCAGCAAACCAAGTAATCCAATTAAAAAATGGTGAACAGAGCTAAACAGAATTCTCTGCTGAGGAATATAGAATGGCAGAGAAACACTTAAAGAAATGCTCACCATCATTAGCCATCAGGGAAATGCAAATCAAAACAACTGTGAGATTTCACCTTACACCCAGCAGAATGGCCAAGATGAAAACTGAAGTGATAACACATGCTGGAGAGGTTGTGGAGAAAGGGGAACCCTCCTCCACTACTGGTGGGAATGTAAACTTGTACACCAGTTGGAAAAGCAATTTGGCATTTTCTCAGACAACTAGGAATAGTGCTTCCTCAAGATCCAGCCATACCAC
Organism: Rhombomys opimus; assembly: GCA_010120015.1. Taxonomy (NCBI): domain Eukaryota; kingdom Metazoa; phylum Chordata; class Mammalia; order Rodentia; family Muridae; genus Rhombomys; species Rhombomys opimus. Next base: position 1,083,583 of record REGO01000016.1, read on the forward strand.
TTCTAGGCATATATCCAAAAGAGGCTCAAGGACACAATAAGAACATTTGCTCAACCATGTTTGTAGCAGCCTTATTTGTAATAGCCAGAAGCTGGAAACAGCCCAGTTGCCCCTCAACTGAAGAATGGATGCAGAAATTGTGGTACAACTACAAAATGGAGTATTACTCAGCAATGAAAAATAAGGAAATCATGAAATTTACAGGTAAATGGTGGGAACTGGAAAGGATCTTCCTGAGTGAGCTGTCTAAAATGTGTACATCTAAAGAAACCTACTAAAATGTGTACATCTAAAGAAACTAATCAAGAGAGAGGACCCTGACTAAAATGCTCAATCCCCATCACAAAAGTCAAAGATGATTGACATCAGAAGAAGAAGAAAACAGGAAACAAGTTAGGAACCTGCCACAGAGGGCCTCTGAAAGGCTCTGCTCTGCAAACTATCAAAACAGAAGCTGAGACTTATGGCCAACTGCTGGGCAATGTGCATGGAATCTTATGTAAGAAGTGTGAAATAGTAAGATCTGGACAGGACAGGAACTCCGCAATGAGAGCAACAAAACCAGAAAATTTGAACACAGGGGTCTTCCCAGAGACTCATACTCCAACCAAGTCCCATGAATGGAGATATCCTAGAACCTCTGCACAGATGTAGCACATGGCAGTTTAGTGTCCAAGTGGGTTCTATAGTAATGGGAAGAGGGACTGCCTCTGACATAATCTGATTGGTCTGCTCTTTGATCACCTCCCCCTGAGGGGGGAGCAGCCTTACCAGGCCACAGAAGATGACAATGCAGCCACTCCTGATGAGATCTGATAGACTAAGATCAGAAGGAAGGAGAGGAGGACCTCCCCTATCAGTGGACTTGGGGAGGGGCCTGTGTGAAGAAGGGGGTGAAAGGGTGGGATTGGGAGGGGAGGAGGGAGGGGCTTATGGGGTGATACAAAGTGAATAAAGGGTAATTAATAAAAAAATAATTGCTGTGCTTAAATGGAATGGGAATTAAACTACTGGGTAAACCACAGAGAAATGTAATTTTTAAAAGCACCCTTAGTTTCTGAAAATATCTACCTCATGACTTAGATAACCGAATTTGTCTAAGTTCTGACCTTTCTCTGAGAAGAAATACATTAATAAAGTCTTTTATTCACACAATTTGTTATTCATTTTTTTCATTAAAAAAATCAGTTATTACCTACCTTAGTTAGGATTACTGCTGCTATGATGAAATGACATAACCAAAAGTAAGTGGAGGAGGAAAGAGTTTATTTAGTTTACACTTCCATATCATAGTCCATCACTGAAGGAAGTTAGGTTAGGAAGCTGGAAGCAGGACATGATACAGAGACCATGGCGGGGTTCTGCTTACAGGCTTGCTCCCTGTGCCTTTCTCAGCCTACTTTCTTGTAGAACCAGGGTTGTACTCACCCACAATAGCCAAGACCTTCCACATTAATCACTAATTAAGAAAATGCTCCACAGGCTTGTCTGCAGCCAGAGGCTGTAGAGGCATTTTCTCAATTGGTGTTCTCTTCTCTCTGGTTCCTAAAGCTTGTGTCAAGATGGCATAAAACTAGCCAGGACATTCCCTACCACATTGGCACATTATTAAAACCACAAGTGTTCTTGTCAATGAAACTATAAATATAGTAAAACAAGATCCCATGCACTAGAATAAACTAGAGGAATCCAATTCATGGCTGGAAGTGTTACAACTGAGATATGTAAAGAAAACCATAGATTCACAGCAGGGAATGACATTCACTGGAACACTAGAAAAAGAGCTAAATAGAAGGTAATGTTTGAAAAGAACCACAAAATAAATTTTCATTAAGTGCTGTAAACCATACCATTCAACATCATAGGCTATGTCAGAGGACATGAAGAGATGTGACACCTTGTGCTAAAATGTCCTAATTCTTTTTTTGGAGTTTCTGATAATAGCCAATGTCAATTCTTTATATGCAAACTTTCTATTTAAAGCAAATAAATGACACAGTGTGATGGAAGGAAAAGGCTAATCATATCACAGATGTTATGGATTGAATACTGGGGCAACTGACCTCTTTGAAAATCTTTATTTCTTTAAATTAAAAAGAAAAAAAGATAGATGAGATCATAGCAACAACAAGTGCAGCCTGCAATGTTCATCAGGGGATACTGCTGAAGCTCACTATAAGCTGCTGTCATCATTTTTAAATCAACTCTTCTGCATATCACCATCACTGCATAGCCATTTGTATTTTCCCTATATAAGAAATAATAATCAAAGAGGAGTATTCCAATTTTTAAATATTGTAAAAAAAAATGGAAGGATGAGTTTGGTAATGTTCCTTCAGCCTTACCAGGCCACAGAGAAAGACAAAGAAGCCAGGCCTGATGAGACCTGATAGACTAGTGTCAGATGGAAATGGAGGAGGACCTCCCCTATCATTGGACTGGGGAATGGGCAGAGGAGAAGAAGAGGGATGGAGTGTGGGATTAGGAGGGGGTGGGGGAGGAAATTACAGCTGGTATATAAAGTGAATAAACTGTAATTAATAAAAATAAAATAAAAATTTAAAAAATGGAAGGAGAATTTTCTTAAAATATTTTTCATGTGTTACTCTCATTTCCAAGAAATTTGATCTAAAATTCAATTTTAGGAGATAGAAAGGTGGCTCAGTGGGTAAAGTGCTCTGTGCACAAGCATAAGGACCTGAATCTGGACCCCAGAGCCCAGGCATAGTTAACAGTGCACTTCTGTAATCTCTAGGGTATGGAGGGCAGAGACAGGCTGACCCGAGGGGTATGCTGACCAGGCAATCTAGGAAATGTGGTCACTTTTAGGCTCATTTGAGAGACCTTGTCCTAAAATGTAAGGGGGAAAGGAATAAAAAAGGCACATGGCATCAACACCTGGCTATACCCACACATACAATTCAGTTGTTATCCATTAATCCTGATAGTTACAATTGCATGGAATGTTTTTTTCAAATTATTAAAGCATAGCTTATGCTCATATAAACACAATGAAAAAGGACTGTAGTCATGTATCAGTGAGTAACAGCACTTGTTGTGCTGTTATCGGGACCTAAATCTGAATTTCTAGTATATACATATATATATATATATATATATATATATATATATATATATATACACACTCCTAACATGGCTTATAACTCTAATACTGGTTCTGGGGTGGATACAGGGGTATACCAGTAACTTGCTGGCCAGCCTAAATGGCAAGCTTCAGGTTCAGCAAGATATTTTGTCTCAAGAGATTAAGGTGAAAAGGCGATAGAAAATGACACCCAGTGGCTTATTCTGGCTTCATCATATGTGGGTATGCACACAAAAATATCACACACACACACACACACACACACACACCACCTAAAGTTTTAAATAGCCAGGAGGGTTGTGCTATGCAGCTCAGTGAAGAGCTTCTGGGTAACACCCGTGTTTCTTTTTATTTTATTTATTTTATTTTATTTTTAAAATATTAGTTATAGTTTATTAACTTTGTACCCCAACTGTAGCCCACTCCCTCATTCCCTCCCAATCTCACCCTCTCTCCCTCATCTCCTTCCTGCCCCTTTCCAAGTCCACAGATAGAGGAGGTCCTCCTTCCTTTCCATCTGACCCTAGCTTATCAGTTTTCTTCAGGACTGGCTGCAATGTCCACCTCTATGGTCTAGCAAGGCTGTTCCTTCCTCGGGTGGGGGGTGGGAGGGACCAAAGAGCCTGCCATTGAGTTCATGTCATAAATAGTCCCTGTTCCCCTTACTAGCGTACATCCGAGCAGAGGTTCTAGGTTTTATCCATACATGGTCCTTGGTTGGAGATACAGTCTCATAAAAGACCCCTGTGCCCAGATATATTTGGTCTTTGTGGAGCTCCTGTCCTCTCCAGGTCATACTAACCCCCCCCCCTTTCTTTCATGATTCCCTGCACTCTGCTGAAGGTTTGGTTATGAGGCTCAGCATCTGCTTTGATACACTTCTAGGTAGAGTTTTTCAGATCTCAAGCCTCTGAAAGACCTGTGTTTCAAGCAGCTCCTATGCTTCTGACTTATGCCATAGTTCCTCAGAGGGGCCATGGTGTAGCAGAAGTATGTGAACTGAGGGTGTGGAAAAACAAGCTGCTAGGCAGAAGGGGCAAGACATTCTGAAGGTAGAAAAACAGGAAATGGCTGCAACAACAGAAGGTAGCAAAGAAACAGGTGCCAAGCGTAGTTTATCTACATGCACAACTATATCATTGTTGAGCTTTTTCACATACTCATGACTAAAGTTCAAGTCAGTAGAACTGAGGCCTGGGCTAAGGGCTTAAACAAATCCTGGATATGGAAAGAATATCTATCATGTTCAGCTATAGACAGCTGTACTTGAATACACACAAAGAGGAAACTGGGAACTTTGACCCCATGGAGGCCACCTCTTGTTAAAAGTCATGGAAAGAATATTAAACCAAAATAAAAACAGTGAATTCTGTCATTGATACGTATATATTGCTATACAGATGTAGAGAGCAGAAATAATGGAAAATAGCTAAAAATGTTAAAACTGAAAATATAGCATGGCTAGCACTCCCACTAAAGAGTAAACGGTAAAAGTTATAGTGAATAACATTTAAAGCAGGAAAGTTTAGCAGCTCGGATGGTGCCGGGTGAGTAATAGCGCTTGCTCTGGAAATGTAGGCATCCAGGCTTTAATCTTCAGCTCCCAGGTAAGGATCAGGATAGAGACCTGCATGCCTATAAACCCCTGCACTGGAGTGGGGAAAAGACAGGAGAAGCAGAGAGCTCAGAGACCTTGCTGGTCAGCCACCTACATGAAAAGGAAAGCTTCTTTTTCAAGGCCATGTGGCAGAGAGCAATAAAGGAAGACACCTGCTGTCCTTCCAAGGCCTCCTCAGACACATACCTACAGATTCACATTACTGGACCACCCATATCCCACAAGCAAGAGTAGAGAAGCTTTGTGGGCTGTGACTGAACTCTCAATTTTAGGTCAGCATTGTAATTTGAAAGTCAGTCTGAACAACTATTGGGACCCTGTCTCAAAGTATAAAGTAAAAAAATAAAAATAAAAATAAAATAAAATAAAATAAAACAAAATAAAATAAAATAAAATGAAATAAAATAAAATAATGAAATAAAATAAAATGGGCTGGGAACTAAGTGGTAGATTGTGTAGCTAGTTTGAGGTCCTGGAATCAAGAAACAGAATTAGAAAAGAAAAAACATAAAAAAAAAGTTTTAATTTTTGTCCTAAATATGCCTCAAAACTATATATTTTAAGACATTATAATTTAGTCTGTTTCCTATGTTAAATTCACTTATTTCATCCTTACCCAACACCATGTAGACTTGAGAATGGAAAGATCTAATGCACACTGGAGCTTCATAGTACCATGGGGTTTAAATGTTCTCACAGATCATTGTGTTTTCATAGCAACTCTCTGAGATTTAGGTCTACCAAGAAACTGAAGGCCAGAGAAGCTCTATCCGTACTGGCTGAAGATTACAGGGAGATTCAAAGGTTGAATCCGGACTGGATCATTTGGCAGCCTCATCTGTCCCACTCCAGGAATCCAGACACTTTGGGCCTTGTGTTGGAAACAGTAGAGTCTCAACCTGTCCACCTCACAGTTCTGCAACAGCAGCCTTCCCACTCTCTAGCATACACAACACTCCCCGACCCTTCAATATCTTCAAAAGGGAAATTGGACAAAATAGAATAGCTTCCAAGTTGCAGAGGTAATTGCACAAAATAACTCCCTTTGTTCACCATCCCACTTAGGGATTTTCTGTTACACAGCAAAACTAAATGATGTTTTCCATAGGCATTAAAATATTTGACTTGCAGACCTGACAAGTACCATTCACACATGAACATACTTGCTTTGTAGTAGATCTAACCCATCTATCCTTCAATCTATGTACTAGTTACTTCTCTGTTGCTATGATACAATGCAATGACTGAAAGAGCTTGTTTGGCCTCATGCTTCAAGAAGGACAATTGCACATCATGGGAGAGAAGCAGGGAGCTGGAGAAGGAAGCTGCAAAATTGGATCTCAGTCAGACACATTAAGTAGAGATTAATCTGGAAAAAAAAGTGACAGTGTTAAATCTCAAATCTTGCCCAGGTGATGTACTTTTGCCAGCGAGGCTGACACCCCCCCCCCCCAGTACAGGACCGTAATTGTATACTGAGTGTTCCATCATCTGATCCTGTGAAGGGAATTTCTCCTTGAAACCATCATATTCATGAACCCACATAATTAAGATGCATAGTTTAATACTGTAAAAATTTTTAGTACATTAGTTACTTTGTAGATTGGACAAAACATTGTAAAGGCATGAATCACTGTATTAAAACATGTTCTTTTTGTTTATAAACTCTATTTCTAATGGTTAGAAAAATACAGTTCGCCTGTTCCTTCCTCTGGGCCTTCCCAGGGACAATCTCCTTATGGAGGAAAAGCCAGCTTTGTAGATACTGCAGTTCCAAAGCTCATACTTAGTCTACTACCTTGTCCACATCTGGCCATTTCCCACAGTATTGTAAGAGCAATACATTACCCATTAAGAGCTTTCTAACAGAGGCTGCGGTTGAAAAGGAAAGGAGCCACAGATTGGTGTCTGTATCACTGGCTTCACACTTTATTCCTCAATACACAAAATCTTCGTGGAGCAGAGAAATATATAACTATGTATCATAAACATAGCAATTAATATGATCTAAAATATGTGGACAGTTTTGCACATTTTTTTAAAGACACGATCTCAGACTAGAATCCAAACTTGCCTGAAACTTGCTATGTCTGGCTGACCTCAAATTCTTGTCAACTTTTGACTGAAGTTTTCCAAGTGGTGGAATTACAATCAGGAGTCACCAGGCCTTCCTCACAGTTGTACACATGAATACATGACTTGCAAATATACGTACTTTAGAATTCATATTCATATGTATATTAAAAATACATGTGAATGCAAATATAATTGTATAACGTATAGATGATAAATACATGTTTTATTTAATCTTTTATTTATGTACAAATATATTTATTCATAGGATTTCTGTAGATTAAGTGAATGTGTATGCTCAGTCACATGCGGCATGAAAATGTATAAATGTGAGTATCTGTACACACTTGTGTATATGGAAGCCAAAAATTGACACTGGGCATCATCTTCTGTTTTTCTCCACCTTATTCCCTGAGGCAGGCTCTCTTGCTGGATCTGGACTCACTAACTCTGTCTACCCTTCCCTAGCTGGCTTGTCATAGATAGGTTCTGTCTTTCCTTCGCAAGTACTAGCACTTCAGTTGTCTTGCCATGCCTGCCCAGCTTTCACATGGGCTCTGTACACCCACACTCAAGTCTTCATTCTTGTATGACAAGCGCTTTATGTACCGAGCCAACTCCCCAGACCTAAACGTTCTTCTTTATGTGGTCTTCAACCAGTTGTGGGATTTTATTTTATTTAAATGTTGATAAATAGGGGGAAAATATGCATTTGGGAGTTCCGTAGTCTTAACAACAGCATAGACAAAGGCAATGGGGGTGGATTCGATGACAAAGCTGAAAGGCTTCAACTTTAGGATGGTGAGAGAAGCCGCCAGAGCTGAGGAGGCAGGAGTATGACACAATTTTCACTGTGATTTGCCTAAGGTAGTCAGAAATTGCTACAGTCATCTGTAGACCATATGATCCTGTCACCTCACTGAGAAAGCCAAATCAAACTGTGTTCCCTCCAAACATATGCATCTGAGCATCCTTGGAAGTGCTAAAGAATGAAGTGAACAGTCATACACCCTCGAGAAGTGCTCTGATTCACACACTGATGCCTGGCGTGGTTCCATGCAGTTTTCTTAAATGTACAGCCACCATACTGCCCCCACCACCTAAGATTTCTTCATGTTGATGATGGCACCAGGAATGAAGCACAAAGCAAAATATTATCATTTCACACAGCAAGCAGGTCACACAGTGTGAATTTCAGGAACAAAGTGCTTATATTTCCCCAGAGTTTATGCCCATGACACGGCCCCTTGAACAACTCATTACCATTGCTCTGATGGCTTCTCCCAGAAGAATGTATTGACTTTTGTTGGCATTGAAAAGATGCTCAAAAGATCAAAATAACAAAATCAAGTGGAAACAGCCTCTGCAGGGATGAAAAGCTTCTGCTCAATGATGCTGAACTGGTTCTGTGTCCAAGGGATGTTTCCCGCAGAGACCCGCATGTGCACCTCGCCTTCTCCTGAGCGCTATGGCAGGAGAGATGGTGGGGCAGTCAGGACGACATATGCCATATTCAAAGCTGCTCACATCTCTCCAAAGAAAGGCTAGTGCTGCAGACAAATGCAGAGACTTCCCCTCAGAGATACCAGCAGCTACAGGGAATGTCACTTTTGTCTAGTTTATTGCATCCTAAAGTGCCATATGCAAAGAAAGAAATTCACAAAGAGCATTAAACTTCCCAGCTCCTCTTGTGTGTAAGCTCATATCATTAGTAGTTGTAAAAAAAAAATAAAAAAATAAAAAAGGGCAGGTTTCATTGCGATCTGTTCATATATTTGTGTGCAGTCCATGGTTTTTGACATTACTGATGGCCATGTAAAAATCAGATTTCTTTTTCCACAGTGATTAACCAGAAATTAAGCAGCAGAACAGGCCCTTGCTACCAACTCAGATGCTATACATCTATTATAGACCTATTGGTTAATATTCATCGTGATTGGGTTTTTCCAGAACCATGCAAAATTTCCCCTTTTGTTGAAATAGACTTTTTTTTCTTATATAATATAGTGTGATTAATGTTTTGCCTCCTTCTATCCTTCCCAGTTCCTTGCTGCTTCTCCTTTCTGTCCCTCACTAGAAAAAATACAAGCTTCTAAGGAATAATAGTAAAGCAAACTAAGATTAAGGAAAAATTGATACATGGAATAGGTAGAAACAAACAGACTGGACCCAAGAGGAGGCACAAGACAGACTGTCTCACTTGCACAGTAAAGAATTCCACAAAAAAATACTAAACTAAAACTAAAAAAAAAAATTGTAGTGTATAAAGGAAGAATATCTATCTATCTATCTATCTCTATATATATGTATATATATGATATTTTGAGACAAGGAACCTTCAAAAATTTCAATGAGTTTGTTTTCTGTTGGTTATCTACTCATCTACTGCTGGTCTTGCAACCTAAGTTTTTGAGTTTTCCTTTACTCAGAAGACTCCCTTAAAAGAAAATCAGGTTTTATTTGCAAGTGTTTATCAATTGGAGATGGATTTGGCTTTATAGATGGGGAGATGTAACCCTTTCTCCTTCAGCTCTAGGACTCCATCTGTTAAAGACCATGTGCATGCTGCCTTAGTCTCTGTAAGTTAATGTGTGCACTGATTTTATTATTGATTTGGAGGGCCTTGTTCATAAGTGTGTGCAGAGAAACCTAGGAATTGTCTGGGATTCCCACATGACCCCTTTAGCCAACAGCTCAATTAGATGTAACCTAATACCAATACTTCAAACTTCATTTAATGACAAAAACTGTCTAGTTGGGGATCTGTCTCCCCCCCCCATTATTTTGAAATGTAATTAAATAGCCTTCATATATGTATATATTTAACAAAATTTCTACTGCATTAGGTTTTCATACACATCAAACGGACCCTAATTTTAGTTATCTTTCTCCATGTGTCTTCCTTGCTCTGCCTCTCAACTTGATCCTTCTGTTTCAATCATTTTCTTCTCATTCATGTATAACTATCTACTTTCCTTCTATTTCCTATGGTGATTAATCTATTTTCTTTCCCTCTACCACACCTATCTCTATTGTTCTAGGGATTGTAGAGTGGCTATTATTGACTTAACAGCTACTCTCTACATGTAAACAAACACATACCACATTTTATTTCTGTGTATGGGTTATGTCACTTAAATTTTTTTCCTAGATGCATCATTTACCTATGATTTTCATAAAGTCATCTTTTAATTGCTGAGGGAAAACATATTGTGTCAATGTACAACATTTTTTTTCATCCATCTGTTAATGGACAGTTAGGTTGCTTCCAATTATTAGCAATAGATCAGCAATGAACATAATTGAACAAGTATCTCTCTGGAAGGATGAAGCACATGATACCTCTCTGGTAGAGTGAAGCATATTTATTCTGAGTTGATACATATCCTTGATATTAAGGCATATTTCCTGAATGTAACAAAAAGATAGGTCATTTTTCATATGTATATTCTCTTAGTTTCTGAATATTCTTTGGGAAACTGACACCATTAATATCAATGAGAAGTGTTTGTTGATTCCTGTTATTTGGGAGTTTTTGTGGTGTGTGTGTGTGTGTGTGTGTGTGTGTGTGTGTGTGAGCATGTAGCCCCCCCTTTTTTTACTTTGCTGATCTAGGATCATTTATTCCTTTGGTATTTGTGGGTGTGTTTGAACTTTTTTGGTTGTAGTTTTCCTGTGGTGACTTTGGTAGGGCTAGATTTATAGGATGTTTTAAAATTTTGATTGTATCATAAAACGTCTTACTTTCTTCATCATTATGATTGAAAGTTGTTTTTTGTTTGTTTGTTTTTGGATATAGTAGTCTGAGCTGGTATTCTGTGGTCTCTTAGAGTCAGCAGTGTATCTGTATAGGCATTTCAGGCTTTTAGAGTCTGTTGAGAAATCAACTGTAATTTTAATAAGTCTGCCTTTATATGTTACTTGGGCTCTTTCCTTCGAGGTTTTTACTATTCTTTCCATGTTCTGTACAATTATTTTTTGATTATTGTATGATAAGGAAAATTTGTTTTCTTTGGTCTAGTCCATTTGGTATTCTGTGTGCTTCTTGTACTTTCATAGCCATCTACTTTAGGTTAGTAAAATTTTCTTCTATGCTTTTGCTAAAAATATGGTTTTCTTTTACTTCTTCTATTCCTAATATTCTTAGATTTGCTCTTTTCATAGTGACCCATATTTCCTGGATGGTTTGTATCAGGATTTTATTTTTATTTAATATTTTTTTGACAAAGGTACCCATTTATTCTGTCTTGTCTTCAAGGTCTGGGAGTCTTTCTTCTTATATTCTGTTAGTAAACCTTGTCCCTGAAGTTCCTGTTCAAAATACTAAACTTTTTGTTTTCAGAATTCATCGTTTCGGTTTTCTTCACTGATTATATTTGTGCTTTCAGGTTTTTCACTGTTTTTTGGTTTTGTTTGTTTGTTTGTTTTGTTTTGCTTTTTAATTTCCTTCTACTGTTTCTTTATGTTTTCACAGATTTCCTTAAGGGATTTATTTATTTCTTAGGGACCTCTATCATATTCATAAAGGGTATCTTGATGTCTATCTTGTGCTTCAGCTATGTTGGAACATTCGGGGCTTGCTGTGGTAAAGTTTCTGTGCTCTAGCGGAGGAATTATTTTCCTGACCATTATTGGTTGTGTTTTTACCCTGGATTCTAGGCATCCAGGATTGGGAAGTTTGTAATTCTTGGTGTTGGTACCTGTTCTTGTTTTTGTTGGGTGGGTGTTTTGTTCCTTGGTTTCTGCTGTTCTCTCTGGTTCTGGGGTGTAATTGTTATGTATTGCCTAGTAGGAACTTTTTCTGATTTCTGCTAAGTATGGTCTCTAGAAGTTCCAGGTAAAATATGTGTGTAGGTATTGGGAGCCGACACTTAGAAATGATTATGGGCTGGGTTGGGGAGCTAAGGGGTGGTAAACTAAAGGAAGGAAGAAAGTTGTTTTTACAAGGATCTACATGGTTTTCTCAGAATGGAGGCAGATTAATACTCAGTTCTGTAAAACTCTAAAACTTGGGCAATTTCCAATATCATGTGCTATTAGTTGCAAAGAATGTTTATAAATTATTACCTACTGCTATGAGGTAGGAATGTAAACTTATGTAAGAGATTATTTTTGTGACAGTTCACCTCAAATTTAATATAAGCCCTACTAGCCTGAGGACCTTACCAGATACAGATTCTGACTTCCTGAGTCTGGGCACCTGACATTCTGCATTTCCATCAACTATCCAAGTGACAACAGGACTCTTCATATGGCTGACTAGAGTATTGCATTTGGAGTGCAAAGACTTAGAGCATGTGATATAAACAAAATAAACAAGGTTTTAACTTCTTTAAAAACAGTGCTTGAGAGGATTTGCCTTAAATAGCCAAAGTGACAAGCTCTCAGAATGAGTATTTTTTTTTTTTAGTCTTTTCTATGGTAATGTCAAAATTATTTCCTCAGAAGGCACATTTAATTTCATTTTATTCAACCCTTCAATGGAGATTTATTGACTAGCTATAAAAATATCCACACCTAACATTTGTCGGGTGCTGTACACCTTAATCATCTTTTCATGTGATCTTATTTAACGCCCACAAATATATATTTGATTTTTTTTAAAAAAACCCTAAGGAGACACTATGAGAAATGAGATTTTAAGATGTGTATCAGCTGTTTGTGTCATTATGAAATTACTCAAGAAAAGCAACTAAAGGTGGAAAGGGTTTATTTTGCTTCACAACGTGTAAGCTGTGTGTGTATGTGTAGGGGTGAGATTGGGGGCATGTACATGTCACAGTGTGTGTGTAGGTCAGAGGACAATCTACAGGAGTCAATTTTCTCTTTTCACCACATATGTCCTATGACTGACTCAGGTCATCAGGTTTGGTGGTATCATGGCAGCAGTTCATCCTACCCCCATCATGAATCCATTGTGCTGACTTCTGTCTGCAACAGGTCTTTTCCCAGGAAGATAAGTCCGGTTGCAGGGGATTCAGACATAGTCAAAAAAATTTTCAGGGACATAGTTCTGTTACTCAGAGAAATATGTTCTAATGATGGTCTGAGAATTACATGAACGGACCCATGAAAGTCATAACCCATAAAAAGGAAGGGATGATATATTTCTTGGGGATCTGGAGGAGTCCTAAGACTCCCCTGAGTTAGTCTCTGCCTCTACAATCAGATGCTTGACCACCCAAGTTGTCCAAAGGATGTGAGTAAGCTCAGGAAGACAGATTTCAATATTATTACATGTATCAAAAAGGACTCTTTTATCAAGTAAGGCAGAGAGTCAACCCCAAATCTGGTTTGAAAACAGTAAAAAAAGAATGTTTTCAAAACACAAAAGTAGAAGTAAAAAACAGAATCAGGTACAGTTTGAGTTTCCCTACTTTAAAATCCCGAGTGCTCTAAAGACGGAAAAGATTTGAACTTCAACATGATAGTACTGAGAAAATTTCACACTTGATCTTACATGATGTTATCTTCCATACTGTGTGTATATAGGTTATGAACCAAAAATTAATTTTATGTCAGACTTTATATGCATATGAACCCAAGTAGAATCTGTGTCAGTCTTGGGGCCAACACCCAGGATATTTCATTATGTATGTATAAATTCTTCTAATCCAAAAAAGCATCAAAACCCAACTCAGTTCTGATGGCACTTCTGATACACTGCAGCTAAAACTTCCCCAGTGCATAATATGGATTTTATGTTCACTGATGAGGATGAGTATTAAATAATCTCAGAGTCAGTCTTTAGTTTGTACAATGGGGATAATCCCTCCAGTATCGTGGAAACTGTCTTTCATTCTTCTTTTAACAAATAAAATATTGCCTGAGAAAATGTGAGGACTAATATGTTAGAATGTCAAGGATAGGTGCTAAATATCAAAGAACAAGCCACAGCGGAAAGCCAGAAAGAATAATTACTATCAGTACATTCTAGAATCCAGGTGACCTGAATTTTACAGGGTAAACTGTAACAAATCTATTGCTGGATAAAAATAAACAAGGTTGCATGTGTAGGCCTGTGGGTTTCACAGGCCAGTCATCACATTAATTGACAGAGGACTTTGAGACCGTCAAGAGGCTTTATTTAGACTTTTCTGGAACATCCTCAAACTTACTGTTCTATGTGTGAAAACAACTCTTTCTCAGTTAGGAGAATGACATCTTCAGGGAGTTGTCTTTGAAAGGATGCAGTCACCAAAATTCACAAGGAAAGAAATGTTCACACTCTGAATAGGGATTATCTCACAAGATAAATAGCTTTGGCTTCGTTCAGGCAGAAATGCATTTTGACAAGGTCAAAGACTCTCTTCTTGTTCCTGAGGCTCCCATTCCCCGGGACACATAAGGTTCCTTGTCTGAGTGGAAGAGCTAAGGGACTGGAGGAGTGACAACTCATTAATTTTGTCAATAGTCATTCCACTCCATCTTAGCATTTATAGACTGTCTTGAGTAAAAGATGGGCTTCTCTGTATTTTGCTATTCCGTTCCCAGAGTGATTTAAAAATGGACCTTTCTATTTTCAGTTAATACCATTCTCTTCATCTGATATTCACAGGGTCCATAAATCTACTTCCTCTCTACTCCTCCCAGTATCTAATCAATTTCTTCCCATCTTAGGAGATTTGACTATCATCAGAACAATTATAGATCTCTCATCTCATCTATAACAATACATTTCCTTGTCTTTTATTCCCCCTGAATATCTCTCTCTCTCTCTCTCTCTCTCTCTCTCTCTCTCTCTCTCTCTCTCATTTCCTTTTATTTCTTTTGCATCTGCTTGATTCTACTCTTGGGTGGCCAGTGACTTGCACAGGTCTCCTGACCACCTGTACCAGGCCTTATTAACAAAGGAACATGTGCTCTTGTATGGGTGAGTTTAAATGAGTGTTAAAAGATCTTTTTCTGTCATGAACATATTCTCCAGGCAAAGATTTTGTTTTAACAAAAAAATACCTGTGAAAGACCAGACAAGATGAATCTAGAGCTTAGGATGGCAAATTTTAAGGCTATTTGTAGCACATTATGGAACATCATGGCTAGAAGTGAGCTTGCAGTTCAGAGTCCTGAGAGATCCAGAGAACAAATGAGAGTTAAATTTAATGATGGGAATTTGAGTCTCAGAATCAGAGGCAGGTTTCGGCAGCATATTTAACTACTCATTATGTTCAAGATGGTTTACCATGAGTTCCATGCATATAGTCTCTCTTATATCATTCGAAAACCTGATGGACTATTTGTGCACCTGCTTCAAATAGGGGGGACCCACATCCCACACAATCTAATGACCTTGGCCAGTTAATGAGTGGTGAATTAGCTGCTGCATGGTGTTGCTGTTATAGGAAAGTAGAGACAGTCAACAGTTAAGTACACAATCGCCTGGTTTCTTGTAACAGCTTGTCAGCCTTCTTGTTAACATTTTAAGACCTTTATTTTGCTCATGTTCTAAATTGTCTAAAGAAATTTTTAGTCAAAGTAAGTAAAATGAATTCTGTTCTGGAGACAAGAGAAGAAAAAGGAGTGGTAGCTCATGGTGAGGTTTTTATTATTGTGAACCTGGCATTTTCTTAACTGAAGAAATAGTTTATAGTCAACCAAATTTCAGGATAGGAAGTATTCTGTCTGTAAGGTGTATATAAACTTTTGACCATATACAGACAAGTCCGCAGAAATGACTTCTGATTATTCATCTACTGTTTAAATTCTTTCTAGTAGGTTTTGATAACTGCTGGCATTGTTTTTTCTCAACAGAGTCGGCAAGTTTGGCATTAAAATTTATCATGGTTTTGATCATCTTCCGGCCCATCAGTTTCTAAGAATGAAACTCAAAATTAAAACAGAATAAGCCAAACACAGCATTTAGCTCAGGGAGAATGACAAAAACCAGAGACCTGCACATATCATTCACTTAATCAGACATTTTTTATCTTTCACATCTCAGGAATTATTCCATGCTTTTAGCATACAAAAGTAAACTTGATTGCAGTTGTATCATTATAGTCATAAAAAGTCGGGTGGGCAACCAAACATTGATCTCATACACAGGTCAAAATGCTTCATGTTTTAGAGAGTTGCATGTACATTGAAAGGAAGAACAATCAGATATATGAGGTGATCTGTTGTGCTTGAATGAACAGGTATTCACAATTTCAAGCAGTTTGGCTTTGTTGGCCTCCTTGAAAAGATGCAATCTATATGAGTAGTGCTTGAAGCTCATGTGTGTTAAGTGTGGTTTGAGGAAACTTTAAGAAGCTCCTTTCCTAAGCCAGAGTGAACTACTAAGATCAGGGGTAGGTCTATGAGGAGCACATCTGGATCCAGGGTTCTTCCCAGGGGTTATCCAGTTAGCACGCGCTGAGTGGATCATGCTGGCTGTGCCAAGAACTCATACACAGAAAAGTAAAAGTGAGTGCAATCAAGTGGCAAATAGCAAACTGTGCTCAAGAGCAAGGCAGAGATAGTGGGCACTTAGAAGCACTAACAAGTCTCAAGCCTAAAGCTAGCATGGTTTTATTGTCTACCAGTTATGTTGTAAAAAGCACCATACATAGATTGGCTGCAAGGCAGAGGTATGCTTCCTTGCAATCATGCAAGTTGGATTTCATAGAGTTGGTCTCTCCTGATACTTCCTTGTCTTGTAGATGGCCGTCTTCTCTAAGTAACCTCATATGGTCCTTCCAGTGTGAGCATATTGCCAATGTTCCTGCACATAGAAATTTTTCCTCAATATGGCATTAGCTATGTTTGCTTATAGTGTTCCCAATTTAATTTAATTTCTTCAGTAAACCCCATCAAAATACAGCCTCATGCTGATGTCCTGGAGGTAAAGGTTTAAATACAAATTTGGGAAAACAGGAAAGAAAAATGAGTCAGTCTAAGACATCAGTTTATCCATGGAACAAGAAATCTGAGATCAGATGCCACATTAGTTTTGGGGAGGTCATAAGTAAAAATTTTACTGGTATTTCAAGGAGCCAGAAGTTGACAGGTATTGTCTGGGTTGGCAAGCATGAATTGACGAGGTAAGCTGATACTTACAGGAGCTGGAAATGACTTAAATAGCTACTTGTCATCTATCCGCAGCAGCAGGAAAAAAGGCCAAGTTAACAGGTGAAGAGTACCAACTGCAAAAAAAATTCAGGGTAAAAAATGAGTGTACTAAGAGGGTAGTATGTTAGGCAAGAGACCAAGCTAAGAAGACAGTATGACTGTGTCACCTTCATGAGTCTTTTATAGCAATGCAGCTGTCTCTTCAAAGGTGCTGAGAGTTGGTGGGAACTGGCAGATATACTGAAACATGGCTGATAACAGAACAACAGAGAGATAAACTGGGCAGGGTGAGTCTCTGTAATCCTAACAGTGAGGGGATACATTTGTAGATGCTTGTTTGCAGTTACAACCATAGCCATCTTGACACCCCCTTCCTACTCTGTCTTCATTTGGGGAAAGAGGGATTCTTTGCAGTTAGTTGCTATAGCAGCAACTGGTTGACTCAAGAAAATATAGCCCTTCCTGGGAGGCAAGTCCTATAACACAGTATTCTTGGAAGCTCAACCTGGAGTCTACTCCCTTTATTCTCTTGTTAGTTCCATAAGCAACAGGGTTCCTTGATGAACAAGATTTATGTTTAAACAAGCTGGGGTGAATTCTATTTTCTGCAGCTAAGCACCCTGACCAATATAATGATGACAAAACTTCAGAAAAGATACTGCTCAGAAAGCTAATATCAATAGAATATTTTTATATGCTCAGAGCATCCATGTACAGGCCTAGTATCCAATTTTGAGACGTTTTATTTTTAATCCAGATAATATATAGGTCATTTCAAGGAGAAACATGACTAAGTATGGGCTTAGTATTATAAAACTTGTAACCTAAAGGATACAAGGAATGCAGAGTAGGGAGAAGTTCTAGCTATTGAAATAAATATAAAAAAATTACTTGTCTTTAATAAAATTTTCTTTCTATTCTTTGAGAATGATATACATTAATACTGTCCTTGTATCATTTCTACCACTCTCTCTTCTCTCTCTGACTGTTCACACTCCTTGTAGCTCTTCATTTGGGGATTAGGCCTTGTGAATTTCCTCTATCCATCTTTGCATGTCCACTGGTGTGGTTATTATGCATGTCTTCTTTAGGCAACAATATAGTTGATATTATATGTGTGTAACATCACTGTCATGACTAGAAGACGTTAATCCATAGCGGAATCTCTAGTATTCTGGCTTTTACAATATTTCCATCCTTCTGCAAAGTTCCTTGGTAAAGGGGAAACTCTGCAGATGTACCAGTTGGGGTCACTTATTCTCTGTATGTTGACCAGTTGTAAATTTCTGTAATGGTTTCCATATTTTTCAATGAGAAGCTTATTAATGAGAGGTCAGAACTAAACTTATCACACCGGATTCAACTTCTTGAATGTGCAGTTCAAAGTATGAATATTTATATATATATATATATATATATATATGATTATTCTATTCTATTATATCATTCATTGACTGCCTCAGTTGTCAATTCTGTATGATATGAATACAAACAAGCAGGAAGAAAAAGACTAGGCAGAAGATGGGGAGGAAAACTAGGAAGCAGAAGGAGGGTAAAGAGGAGGCAAAAAAAGAAATCTCTGACTTCTGTAAGATCATCCTCAGAATAGGACAATGAATCTAGTTTATTTCTCTTATAGCACAAATGCTGTGGCTTTCATTCCCTGTAAAACTCTATCTATACAAATTTCAGAGTTCAGCAGTGATAGCGGCAAAGGTCTTTGTGTGGAGAAGGAAAGCATGATGTTGAGAGAGCATAGAGCTCTAGAAATGTTGAGAGGCTTCAGATTACAGGAACAGGATTGTTCTTTGCTAGAATCAGCTCTGACTTTTCCTGTGTGCACTGGTTCTATGAATATGCCCCTCTTTTTCTTTCTTCTTCTTCTTCTTTTTTTTCTTTTTCTTTTTCTTTTTTTGGTTTTCAGTGTGTTTGTATGTTAGTTAGTTAGTTAGCTAGTTAGCTAGTTAGTTAGTTAGTTAGTTAGTTAGTTAGTTTGTTGAGACAGAGTTTTTTCTGTGTAGCCTTGGCTGGCCTGGACTCACTTTGTAGACCAGGCTGGCCTCAAACTCACAGAGATCTACCTCCGTCTGCCTGAGAGCTGGAATAACAGGCCTAAGCCACCGTGCCCGGGTAGATATGGCCCTTTTAACATCATCACAGTGTCTCAATTTAGAAGATAAATATCGTATTTCCTCATCTCTAATGTGCCCCTAGACAAAAGTGAAATCATGACCACTCTGCTTATTGAGGGGTGGTAGGAAGAACACCCATAGTCTCTGAACACCACTGCAATAACAGCCACTTTCAATGGAGAAGGAGGAACAAGACTGGGCCCATCTTCCAGTCATGATGAGACAGAGTTACTGTCTTTTTTTCTGCCTACAAATTGATCAAGGATTCCTTTTCTGCAGGAACACCCAAGCATTCACTTCTATTTTATGTTCATGCTTTAAGTCTGTGCAGAACAGCAAGTTTCCCTGAAGCAAACCAGTCAGGGCAGAACCCACAACTGTCGCGCTTTGAATGAGAATGTCCATCATAGGCTCAAACATAGGAATATTTGTTCCGAGGTTGGTGATGCTGCTTGGACAGGTTTAGAAGGTTTGGTCTTGAAGGAGAAAGTCACTGGGTGTGGGTTTTGCAGTTCCATAGCTCTGTCCCATTCCCAGTTTGTTTCCAGTGTTTTCTGGTTTCAGCTTAAGATATGAGTGCTCAGCTATTCCTGTTGCCATGTCTGCTAGCTACCACGCTACTCTGCTGTGATGTGATAGACTCTTATTCTTCCAATACCTTAAGCCCAAATACACCATTTCTTCTATACTCTGCCCAGGTTACGTGTTTGTTGTTGTTGTTGTTTTAGTTTGGTTTTGTTGTTGTTGTTCAGAACAATGGAAAGTGGCTGTGCCTTTCAGAAGACAGCTTAGCCAGGGCATCATGGTGATGATCTCTCAGTCTTAAATCGTCGCTGAGATCCAGATGCAGCCACAGCACCCTTACATTCTTCTGCTGCATATACCCAGACACCCATTTCCAGTTTCTCTGTGAAGGCTGAGCTACAATTTAGCTTCCTCCCCGAGCTTCATTCCTCCATGGTCGATGTTATTAATGTGTCAAAAGGGCTGAGAGTTGATTCTTATGGTCATTATACATGTTGTTCCCCTTGGTTGACCTTAAAATAAGCATATATTTTAACATGTAAGAGATATATTCTACTGATAAAGAATATGTTCTTTTTCTATTACTCATTAGAATTCCTTCCATTACAGAGAAAGTTTCTGCTGCTTTGCCCCAAATGTCACCAGCACAGACTTCTGATTTTGTTATTTAAAACATGGAAAAGCCCATGAGAGGGTATCACTGTAAGTCACACAAATACATTTTAAGTTAGTTCCCAGATGTAGCTCTTTTTGTTTTCCCCCTCTTCCCCTTGATTTTGTTTTGAAGAAAATTGAAAAAAAAAAAAAAAAGAGCTTTGCTTATTTATTTTCGTGGGAAAATCATTAGCATTTTGTATTTTTTTCCGGTAGGCTTTTCTTCTTCCCAGGGAATTATTTTACATCTGAAAGGGTATTATTTCATTATTCCTCCATGAATAATGAGAAAGATTTCAGGAAATCTTTCCCTTTCAGCTCTGTTCCTTCCCCAGACTCTTTTCCAACCCACATATGCATAGATTGTGTGACTGGAGGCCAAAGAGTTACTGTGGACATTGTGGGCATTTCATTTCTGGCCTCAAAGTCACTGTGCTTGCAGAATGACAGCCGTTCCTGCCTGTCATAAAAAAAAAAACAAGGTCTCTGTCATTGACTCCAAAAACCAACATGGCAACTTGTATGAAAGAACATTCTTCAAGAGAGGACTGGATTTACACGCTCAGATTTTCAGTGTAAGAATCACACTCAAAATTATTCAGGGCTATATATACAGACCAGATCTCATTGTTTCTTTGAAAATTAGATTGAATTTCTTCAGGACTTTCCATGCACTCTGTGTTGGATAACTCAAACAAATCATTGCCATTGAGCTGAAAGAGATGAGATGCCCACAAGGCTGCTTCTCGGTCCGTGGGGGGAGGGGCTGCAGGTAATGTATTTACAGAGTGTTTAAAATGGGATGCAAATACTGTCCTTGCACTTCTCTCCCATTGGTGTTGTAGTCTGGATAAATCACACCCTTTGGCATTTGCACTGCTACAACAAGAACATACCATGCAGCACAAATAACCTCATTTCCATAAAACAGCCTTTTAAAATTAGAAAATGTATAATTCATTTGGGGTGGCTATTACTGCTTTTGGGAGGGATTTAGACTTGTATTTAAATGCAAATAGCAGAATGTTTTTTTTTCCCTTCTCCTAGTTACACATAGGAAGCCAGAGAATTTAGAAACTCCAAGCTATACGATTATGTTAGCTATGACTTCCAGATTATAATAACAATAACAAATTATATGTATTTTCCCCATTAAAATTTGCAGCCAGAATTTACATTTTAACCCCCCCCCATGGCCCTTGAGGGAATTTTCCCACTTTCCACATGAGGAAATTGAGGCCCCAGTTAAATGACCCCTCTACTACACATATTCAGAAAGTGGCAGAGCTAAGACTTGAACCCTGATTTGAAGACATCTGAGCATGTAGACAGATGCAGTGCTCAACAATTGTTCCAAGGTAGGCAGGCAAAGAGTCAGCCTGAGGGAAGCCAGAAGAAGAAAGACACTTTTAGAAGAGGAAAGCTGTCCATCTGACAAGGATGCACTTTTTCACCTGTGTTGGATTTCTATAATTTCTATAATGGTTGGATTTCTATAGGCTCCCTGGCCCTACAGACTTGTCTCTTCCATTCAACCATACTGCAGTCTCCATTCTGGGAGAAGGCTGTTCATCCTATACTCATATATGAAGGGGAGCTCATCTATTACCCACCTTCTAAAACCTGGGTCTCTCTTTTAGTCACAAAAAACTGTAGCTCCACCGAGCAGCTTTGTGTCAGACTTCCTCCTGGCTCTTTGTGTATAGTGAATTCTCAAGTCATGCTTGCCACAATTCTCCACTAGTCTCCTTCTTCCTTCCATTGGTTAATTCCCACCCATTCTTGAAGTCCACACAAACGGAGGAGTCCTCTGAGAAAACTTTGCTAACAGTACTTCTCCCCAGCAACCAGTCTAGACAACAGCTCCACTTTCTCAGCCCCATTACTCAAAGAGAGCTTTACAATCTTTTGCTCAAATGACCAGTGCACAGAATCCTGTCCCAATGGGTTGGGGCTGGAAAAAAGGGGGTGTTCCTTATTCAACTATGGATTTTCAACAGGTGTGACAGAAGGTGGAACATAGAAAGGACTGTTTCTTGAGTCACGATTCTACTCATAATGTGTGAGTTTTATAATGCCACTAAAATTATCTGAACCCTGGGGGAAAGTGTTTTGTTGTTTTTTATTCTTTGATGCAGGGTCTAATTATGTATCACTGGCTATTCTAGAACTCACTATGTAGAGCAAACTGCCCTTGAGCTCATAGAAACCCACCTACTCTGCCTCCAAAGTGCTGGGATGAAAGGAGTATAGCATCATGCTTAACAATTAAACCTTAGTTTGTATCACTGAAAAATAAAACTATACAATAGCTAGAGACAGGAAGATACAAACTAGCAAAGGAATGTACCCAGGACACACAATTTTCACAACAAATAATTGGCACTGTGATGATCATATCTTACATGAAATTACTAAATTCATGCCTGAGCAGCAAAGAACCCTGGCATATTTTGTTTTTCTTGTCTTTGATAACAATGCTGTAATCAATTAAACTCATTCCCATAGAATATGTCCCCAAATTTGAGCCACAATCATGTCATTACAACCCAACCTTGTTTTTCCTCCAAGGCACAGTCACCTTGAAACTTATTCACCATTCTAAATTCGTGTCCAACTTTAACACACTGTGGCAAACTGTCTTCTCTGGGATATCTTTTGGTGAGACTACTTACAGCTTTCCTGAACCTGGATTCATCTATAACCATCTTTTTTCTCTTCCTCACTTTTTGCATATGCCAAGTGAAAAGATAGGAGCACACACATTCCGATTTCCTCACAGTTGTAACTGCAGAGTCTCAAAACACGAATGGCTTTCATTGGGCTTTCATCAGAAACACACAGCAGTGCAAACTGTGCCACCTGATGAGAATTCGGACAGAGCAAGAACACTTGGTGGAATGAGATAGTATTCTCAGAACCTTCTCTCCTCATCTGGAGCCCTGGGGGAAGGAGACTGAAATAGACCTGACATGAACAGCGACATTTATTATCTCCAACGATTTTTGTGGGTGAGGCCACAGACAACACCCTACAATGTGAGGAGTCCTCCTGTGAAATGGGTAACAATTTCAGACACGATATCAGACTGGCCATGTGGAGGAGACCTCCAGACTCTTTGGTAATCTAATCCCTTCAGATGATTCCTGCTCTGGCATTCTGTGACTGGCCCAAGGAAACAATGGGTGCACAAATGAACTTACTCTTAGAAGATTTTTCAGTTAGGCAGTGCCCTGAATTTTCTGATATAACGTGGAACTCTAATTATCCTTGAAGTTCTGTACTTGGCCTATATCAAAAAGTTTCAACACTTTCTTCTTTTAAGTATATATTTCTAGAAATGTTATATGTTCTCATTTCCTATAACCTTTTCCTCTTGTGTCCACATCAAATCCTTGGCACATCTCAAGGCTCCAGTGAGCAGAACTAAAGGAATTTACAACATCTACCTAGGAGTTACGTGGGTTTCTGATTCTTCATTAAGCTGTCTGTACCTTGTAGGAAGAAATATGAATATGTGAAACAGTATTTCTGCTATTCTAAACCATCTTTGTAAATTCACATTCAGATCCAGTGAGGAAGCTGAATGGATAGATGTTCTTGTCACTGAGTCTGACAACCTGAGTTCAAGGAGTAGAAAGACAGAATTGCTTTCCTCAGGTTTTCCTCTGACCTCCACATAAAGGCAAGTCCCCTATACACACACACACACACACACACACACACACACACACACACACACGGATATATATTTATATTTATTTATTTATATATAGTCTTTCACTGCCTTGCCCCAGAAGAACATTTTTCTCCAAATGTTGCATCCCTTATTATTATTATGAGCTCTACAGCATAATAGTGAATGTTTTCTCTATTTTCAAATAAAGAAAATTAGTTTTAATGGTGTGGTTATATTTGCCCAAGGACAGATATTAATCATAGACATAAGTAAAAACATGGATTTGTTTGATTAATATTCAGAGAAAAAAAATTCACTCATTCTTTCATTAAGATTTTTAAAAACCAAACTGAGAAACTGATTATCTAAGTCAGGGGAAACCAATGAAAGTATATGGTATCCTCTTTATAGGCAGGGATAATGTATTACATGTTTTCATACTTGCCTCTATTTGACACTGCAACATACTTTTAAATTATATATGTGCTTGTGTGTCTATGTACAAATATATGTACATGTGAATGCATTTACATGCAGAGACCAGAAGAGGGAATCGAATTTCCTGGAGATAAGAGTTTTAGGTGTTTCCAAATAGAAAACAGAATTTAGGTTCTCTGTAAGAGCAACAAGAAGTATTAACCACTTAGAAATCTCTCATACTCAGCTACACATTTTTCAAAGACAAGTTTGAAATAAAAGGTATTGGGGTTTTTAAACCACAGATTCTAAGTTATAATTGGTCTATATATATGACCCGCCCCCAGAAACCACATTAAACAAAAGGAGAGTCCAAGGCCATTAGCACAGACTTTCTTCCCATGTATTGATAAGGCAATCTTGTTGAGAAGCAGTGTCAAAGTGATACAAAATTTGTTCAAGTCTGAGGATCATTCTCTTTTCTATTTAGCTTTGACTGTCAATTCTACATAACCTAGAGTCATCTGAGAAGGAAATTGCCTAGATTAGATTGGTCTGTGGGCATCATGGCTGTATAGGATTGTCTGAATTCTTGGTTAAGAGCAGAGGGCCTATTCCACTATAGGCAGCATCGTTTCCTGATCGGATAATTCTGGGAGGCATAAGAAAGCTAGCTAAACATGTACTTGTAAGCATGTTATCAAGCAGCATTCCCCCACAATTTCTACATCAAGTTCCTGCTTGAGCTTTTGTCCTGACTTCCTTGAGTGGTAGACAGTTACTAGTAAGTTGAAGCGAACCCATTCCTTCTTTAAGGTGCTTTCCCCACAAGTGTTTTAATCATAAAAGAAAGGAAACATGAACACTCAGTAAATCCACCACTCCAAGAAGCTAACAGGTGGTTAGAAACCAAGTAAAACCTGTGTCTTAGTTAGGGTTATTGTTACAATGGTGAAAGTTCATGACCAAAGAAACTTGGGGGGGAAAGGGTTTATTCATCTACTCTGCCACATCTTTGATGGTGTCTTTCATCAGCAAAGAAAGATAGGACAGGAACTCTAGCAAGGCAGGAACCTAGAGGCAGGAGCTTATGCAGACACCAGCAGAGGAGTTCTGCTCATTGGCTTGTTCAGCCTGTTTTCTTATAAAAACCCAGGACCACCAGCTCAGTGGCATCAACCACTAAGAAAATACCTACAGGTTTGACTACAGCCTGATCTTATAGAGGCATTCTCTCAGTTGAGCCTCCCTCCTCTCTGATGACTCTGTATCTTGTGTCAAATTGATATAAAACTACAAAGTACAACCTGGGAGTCAGAATAAGGATTAGAGGAAGAGATGCTAGAAGATGAAGCTTGGAGACTTTGAATGTAGGTAAAATGAGCCTTCATGTGTGTGTGTTTCCCATTGCAACCAAGGGCTGATAGATACTGAAAGATGGATAAGGAGTGGGATTGTGACTATTCAGCCACATCTGATTTCTCGGGAGTGAAAACTCCCATCATGGTTGACAGTGTAGCACTGCTTGTCACCCTAGTTATTTAACTGGACAAAGATACCCTTTATGTTCACTTCAGCACAACACTGCACGTGGCCGCGAGCTCCACCGTCTCCATCTATGCAGGGCAGAATTGACAGGTCTCAGCACCTGGACATAAGTCTGGCTATTTTCCCAAATGCAACAAAAAGGCAACTACTTAACGGCTTCTCTAGAGGAAATCAGAATGTAGTATTCTGGAAATCAAGTAAGGAAAGTTAGCAAGAAAAAGGGAGATATATTGTTAACATCAATTGCTAATAGGATAACCAGAATGACTGAGAATTATGTATTAAATGGTGCATGAAACAGGAATGATGCTCAATTCAGGAGCATTCATAAGGAATGCACTTAAAGAATGTGAAACTAAATCATTCTTTGGAGAATTTTTACTCTCCTATAAGGCAGGAAAAATAAATGTAATAATACCTGAAGGTTAAGCTCCAGTAAGGGCTATTTAATGTGGAAAAAGTTTTCTACATAACTTTAATCAAACATACTCAGAATGAAAGGGGAAAGTGATGATGTAGGAAAGAAATGAACAGATTGCTGGTCATGTTCTCAAGCAGGAGATGAGTAGACATTAACATTGGACAAAGTACTTGGCTCATTGAACTTGGTCTCAGAAAAATTACTACTGAATTATTTAGAGCCTTCTCAGCAGATTAATGCAAGCCAATGATGAGAGATGATTCATATCCACTTTTGATGTGTGTTCAATCACTCATGAATACTTTTGCTGAGTAAAGCAATGCATATGCCTTCATTGCATAGATGCATGACTCATCAGCATAAGAGAAACTTTCATTTGTGATTTGAGGGTGAACATAACTTAGGAAATCTCTTTGAAGCATCGAGCTACAATCTTTTTCCTTTGTCTTTTACCTACTGAACCCAGTTCTTACTTCATGGCTTCTTGGTGGCATTTTTGGTGTTCTATGTAACTCTCATGTTTTGTCTGCTTCGGGTTTCCTATTTAAACTGTTTTTAACTGTTAAATGCTTTCATATACAGGTTCTCTAGGATGGTGGTCATTGTCCTTTGGTAATGTGTCTCCTTGCCAGTATCGCACCCTTTGTGAAATCCTTAGAGGTGATCTAAACACTCTCGTTTCCTTTTTACTGGCCACATTTATATAATTATAAATGTGACGATGAATAATACTCTTTGTATTCATCCTAGAATGACATTCATATTGCAATAATGTTACCCATGAGTAAGTGCTTGTATTATCTTATCAAACACGCCTAAACACCATGTATGTTACCAAGAGGTAAGCCCTCATAGAAAACAAAACAAAACAAAACAGAAACTGAGCCTCAGTAAACCTAATTATTCCTAAATCATGCTGTTAGCCACCAACACCAGCCCAGAAACACCTCACCTCTGGTCACAAAGTCACTTTTGCCATTGCCACAGGATGAACCAAAAGTAATGGGTATGCATCAGAAACAGAGAAGGCTTGATGGAATACAGAATATGATTATGGAATGGATAAGGCTAAATTATATCATACTGGATTATGGACATTCTAGAAATTCTTAGTGAAGCCGCAGTTCAGCATGTCTTATGGGTGGGTATAGCATTTTCTGAAGAATTGTGGCAGCAGTACCTATCCAAGAAGCTTCCTCATTCAAGGGCAAGGCAAAGGCCAGCCCTGGTGGGAGAGTTAGTCACTCCTTTCCTCTTGTGGCCCAAAGGCTACACCCTGGTGCCAGTGAGACACCTTCCTGTCTAAGGGTGTGTGTGAGAAATAGAACTTGAAAGCTATAAATCATTACTCCTGGGAAGAGTTCTGGTCCTAGATACTGGAACTTGAATTTAAAACTGATATTTTCAGAAGGGAAAATAAAGAATTGATGGCACTGCAAAAAGGCATGGGAGGGAAAAAAAAATGACTGGCCTGCACAAGTGGTCCCAGGATGCACAAATTAAAGTAGCGGGGGCTTCACAAGCCTCAGCTCTTTCCTCAATACAGATCAACTTTGCCTGGAAAAGCATCCTTACAGGTGCATGGCTTCCCACATGGTCTCTGAGAACTCTACTGTCTGGTTCCTTTGAACCCCAACTTATAGGTACAAGCATCTAATTGACGTCTCTACCAGGAGGGCGGCAGGTGTTTCTGAAATTGACCTTGTATTGTTGGCTGTTCTTCCTCTGCATGTTGGACTGAATCACATTTCTCCTTTTCAGTGACTGACAGTTTAAGTTCTCTGGTTGGTAAGGCTAAAAATTTTAGAGTCTTGCTTGACTCTTTCCTTTCTCTCTTCCAACGAAAGCTACCAAGAACACCTTCTGTCCCCCCTCTTTATATACCCATTTCACTCTGCTCCCTTCCCATGCCCCAATCCATCATTGTCTGTCTTCTGATTATTGCTATACCATGTAATTAAAGTTCACTTATTTCACACATCAACTAGAAATGCTTTGGACATAGAAGCAAGGGTAACTGTCCTAGAAAATAAACCAAGCCCCACTGTTTTCAGCACAACTGTGCCACAGATCTCCCAGGAAGAAAGCAAAATCCTTAATGTGCTATCTAAATCTCTATGTGAACTCTCATCAGCTCTTTGGCCCCCGCACTCCCCTCTTATTCCTCTGACTTTTTTTCTGTTATATAGAAATAGGAAGAATGTCATTGTCTTTGTATTTTTTGTACGTTCCCAGTTCTGTCTCTGCCAAAATGGTTACTCTTCCATACATTCAAGGCTGTTTCTTAAGATCTATCACGTTTTCTCAAATGTCATTCACAGATTTTGAAAATAGGCACAGCCTCTGTGGCCCTTTTCCCTGCTGTGCTTTTATTGGTAACATTAGTCACAATCAGTCATATTTTAAATTTTATTTGCATATTTTTTGTCTCCCACTGGATGTTAAATTCTAAGAAAAGGAAACTTTTGTTCTTTGTTCTCTAAACTAGTATGCTTTTGCTACTTGTGACCCCTTTTCAAAACCTGAGAAACTTGCGTGAACTGGAGTGTGTGAGTAGATAAAATAAATATGGATATTAATATTTGTTGATTACAAATCACAAAGACTTTATTCAGAAATGTTTCTTTAGTATATACATATTATTTTATTAATTATTAAAGATGAAAGTAATCTTTCATGGTAATGAGTTGAATATGCTATTTAATTTACATAATAAGAATTAAAACCTGGATGAATATGTGATACCTTAGGATATAGAGTTAACTGGATTTTTTAATTTTATAATTATGAATGTTGAAGATGACACTTTCCGAGGATATGTAGTACAAGGCTGAGAACGGTATTTAGGGCTATTTCAGAAATCTTTTGATAGTCTGTCCTCATTCCACACCATAGTTCATTCAATTAAATTTTATGAAAACTCAAGTGAACAACTTAAATAGTCCTGTTTTCTATAGCTGTACCCTTATATTTCTATGAGAACGGAAAACACATGCTATTATCCGGTAGAACGTACAGTACAAAAGCATGCATCTTCTGTGCTCAGAACCAGGCTACAGTGACATTGAAATGCAAGGTGGTCAAGTCTTGCCAGAAATACTTTGATGTCATCACATGCTTGATTTTGAATTAATTTTTGCCAATGTGGGTAAAAACCATTTCACTGTTGCAAAAGTTTGCAACACTGACGTTCAGTTATGTGGCCTGTGGTGTTCGGACTCACAGGTTAAGAAGTTGAGATCTAGGCTGGAGAGATGGCTCAGTGTTTAAGAGCACTCTTTGCTCTTCCTAAGGACCTGAGTTCAAACCCCAGCACCCACATGGCAGCTCACAACTGTCTGTAACTCCAGGCCTGACACCAATGCACATTAAAAAAAAAAATAAAAAAAAAAAGAAGTTGAGATCTACCCTACCACCTAAAGCTGGAATAAGATTACAATAGGATATGTGTCTCTCATCCCAAATCTGAGCCTGGAGGCTAATGACAGCAAGCAAAGGCTACCAGCAGGAGAGGCTACAATTCTAAAAGGAATAGCATGGCCATTACCAAAGTAAAACTGAGCAGAGAGTGAGCTCCTAGAAGAGTCACCTCTGCCTATTTTCTCTGTTGGCTCAGTTTTCTTAGTGGTGCACCCATTACCACATCCAATGGGAATGGAGCATAAGAGTCCAAAGGAGGCAGTGAACTTGGGAGAGGATGGTGAGATCCCCAAAAGAATTTCCTGAGTAGAGACTGGCTCTGTTGCATATAATGGAAAATGGAGAGGTGATGCCTGGATAAATAGAAAACTCACTGCTTTTATTCTCAGAGTGAATATCAGTGTAATTGTAATGAAGAGGATAAGGGTTACAGAGATGACAGTGGTCCAGGGGCATTGCTTTTGTCTTTATATTTTTCCATCCACTTCTTTCCAATGAGCATACCACTTCAGAGTGCATAATGAACCTGGAACATCTATTCCAAACAGGATCTTTAGTTTCTTGCCTAAATGCTTACAGTACAGGAACCAGAGACATTAATTAGCATTGGTGATAGATATAGACTGCACTTAAATGGAGGGTACTGGGAAGATAGAGCTCTCAACTGAAGTTCTGATGTGCTATTCTGGGAGTAAAGACTGGGTTAATGTTGGGTTTGGGCTTTACTGTCTGCCCAAACAACCTCAGTGTGCATGAAGGAGACTTTTAGAGCCTCGGATTTTACTGCAGTCATAGCTATCTGGGACCTCAAGGTCTCCAAATGTCTGCAATAGTAGATTTGAGTCACAGCTGAGACTCTCATAGCCCTGCCTTAATTTTAGAACAGATTTACTGAATCTCAACTAATTACAGCATGCTATCCTAAGCCAAATCTAATTAAATTAAGTGTATTGACTAAGCCAAGACCTAATATTTCTTTCACTTACATTTCCCTTTCTAAATAGTTTTTAAAAAAAAATATAATTGATATGCAATTGTAGTGTGTTAGGTTGCAAAACCCACTAAGGGGACGGCAGAGAGAGCTCAGCAGTTAAGAATGTTCCCTGCTCTCCCAGAAGATTTGATTTTTGTTCCCTTCATCCTTCTCTGGGAGCTGGATGTACTTTTTAAAAAAATTTAAATTTTTATTATTAGTTAAATTTTATTAACTCTGTATCCCAGCTTTATCCCGCTCCCTCATTCCCTCCCAGCTCCACCCTACTTCTCTCATCTCCTCCCTGCCCCTTTCCAAGTCCACTGATAGGGGAGGACCTCCTCCCCTTTCATCGGACCCTGTTTTATCAGGTATCCTCAAGACTGGCTGTAAAGTCCTCCTCTGTGGCCTAGCAAGGCTGCTCCTCCCTTGGGAGTTGGGGAGGTCACTTGTATTTCCATCTCCAGGGAAGCCAATGCTCTCTTCTGACCTCTGTGGGCACACAGACAGATTCACATATACACTTATGCAAAAACAAAACATAATAAAAATAATAAAACAACTCCCCCAATACCTCATTAATGTTTATATAAGAAATATACAAGAGGATTAAGTACCAATAAGAATATTTTTGCTGGTTATTATAGATCAGTATATAGTCAATAAATTTCTGACCTTTGAATTAACTGAATATTTATTGAAGACTAACAATGACAATCAATTCTAAAGTGCTAGAGGAAGTAATGGTTTACTTAAGTTCATATTTTTCCTTCTTTATTTTTGAGATTATAATACAATTACATCACTTCTCTCTTTTCTCCATACAAAACCCTGTACACCACTCCTTGCTCTCTTTCAAATTCATGTCCTCCCTTTCGATTATTGCTGCATGCATACACAGATATGTATGATGTGTATGTATATCCAGGTATATTCCCAAGCATAACAGTCTCATTCTAAGCAAGGCCACTCACATTCACATCCTTTCAGTTGATCATTCAGTATGAGACTAACAATTAGTGTTCTCATCCTTGGAAGAGCCTATTTTTCTCATGTAGACATTTCAAAATGTTACTGTATTATGGAGTGGTCATTCAATACCATTTAGTCTGCCATCAAATGTTGTGTGTGAAACCAGCTTAAGGAAAGCAAGATGGTTCAGACAAGGCTGAGCATCAGGATAAAACCTCCTCATGGTGGACTTGCATGTTCTAAGGTTTTCTGCACCTCATCTCTTAACTCTAGAGAGAGTGTAACACTACAAATACCATACAAATTACAGATTCAATGAACATCTGAAATACTTCGAATAGAGTCTGAGTTTGAATTAGCTATGTGTAAGTGTAGAAGGAGGGGTTGTTGCTGTTTGTGTCTGTTAGTGTGTGAGCATGTGTGTGTCCTATGAAATGTTTGTGGAGCTCAGAGAACGTCAAATGTCAGTTCTTGCTTCTACTTTGAAAAAAGACCCCTTTATTGTGTACACTGGACTGTCTGGCCCATGAGCTCCCAGGGATTCTGAAGTCTCTCACTGCTCACCTACTAGTAGGAGCCCTGGAATGGAGAATGCTCATGCTCTGCCTCCAGCTTCTATGTGGATTCTGGTGTTTCAAACTTAGGTCCTCATGTTTGTGCAGCAAGCGTGTTTACACATGGAGCCATCTCCTCAGTCTCTTTAATTCTTTTTAAAATAAATTAAATGCCTGACTTTCAGCTTATATCCATTCCTTACTGAATAATAAAAAGTTCAGCAATAGAATTGGAGAGTACTTGGTTTATTGTATACTATACAATCTTGAATTGTTTCAGAAAGTTGTTTGTTTCTTGATTTGCCATAAGCTGTTGCTTGATGAGATATACATAGACTCTAAAGCAACAACTATGAGATAGTTGTAGTGCTGAGGAAAATTGCTAGAATGTAGAAGAGAGTGGGGTGTTTTCCCTAAGCAACAATTGAATGAATAATTAGTTTTTAATTTAACTCCTAAATAAATTATGAGGTGTAGCTGGCAGAATAACACCACCAACACCACCAACACCACACACAAAGAAATGCTTATACCAGGCTCCTGAAACGTGTGGATATATTTCTCTCTGTGGCAATGGAGGCTTTGAAGATGTAAATTGGGATCTTAGTAGGCCTTAATTTTTCAGATAGACAAGGCCTGATTCTTTTTTTTTTTATCAGTTACATTTTATTAATTCTGTATCCCAGCCGTGCCCCGAACCCTCATTCCCTCCCAGTCCCTCCCTCCCTCATTCATCACTACTGTGCCCCTTTCCAAGTCCACTGATAGGGGGGGACCTCCCCCCATTCATCTGATCCTGTTTTATCAGGTATCTTCATTGAGTTCCTGTTAGAAATAGTCCTTGTTCCCCTCACTTTGGGAAACCAATTGGTTACTGAGCTACCACAGGCTACATCTGAGCGGAGGTTCTAGGTTATATCCACACATGGTCCTTGGTTGAATGTCAGTTTCAGAAAAGGCCTGATTCTTAAAACAAGAGTCTATTTCCTAATTTGATCTGGGAAATATGGGTCATAAGACAGTGAGAGACACAGGACACTGTTGGCTATGAAGATAAAGAAACAGGACACAAGTTAATAAATGGGGCTTTAAAAAAAACAAATATACAATCAATCAAGTTCTTTCTAGGAACTTGAAGATCCCTCTACTCAGCTCCATGAGTCTAGGAGAGCTCTCTGACCAATAAATCTCTGATAATAAATCTGTGTAGTTTACAGCCACTCAATTCACGCTAATTTGTCATAACAGCCAAAAGAAAGTATGTGAGTGACAGGATTACTGACCAAGGTATCTCCACTTTAGAGAATGATCCCTATAGTGTTTGTGCACCTAGATAAATCTCTGTTTATTTAGAAGTATACGTTCTATAGTTTAGTAATGATTTCCCCTTACTAAGTTTATTCACACCAAGCTTTCAAAACTGACAGATTTTCAAGCCGTGAAATTAGAGGGTGATGAGCTTTTGGCTTCAGAGCACTTGACCGTATACTTGACAGATTCACTAAATACATTAGTTATTGTTTTATATGAGTATTTCCAACACAATATTCATATTGTACATGAAGAAACATGTTACATGAAATTCATATTTGGGCAGTACATTAAGTTTTAATGGAAGTATTTTCAGGGGAAATCATAGCTGTCTTATCTATAAGTAGGCCCATCAGCCAATAGGGTGCACAGGGTCAAATAGAGCCTCTGTAAATCCAGATGCCCAGCCTCTAGTGGAATGACAGTATTTCATCATCTCTGAGCACAGGGAAGAGGGATGTGTGTACAGCAGGTTTCTCCTGTATGTGCCAACTGCCAGCAATGGCTTAAGGAATGGTCCTCGAATTACGTTGTGTGTGAGAATCACACAGGAAATTTATAATGAGGTAGATTTCTGTATTCATCAACAGCTTCTGACTCAGGACTAGAACCAGATTCAAGGCTTTCTATTAACAAGCATTGCAAGTGATTACTATGAAGAATCAGTGACTCATGTTCTAAGAAACTTGGACTTGACCTCAGTGATCTATGACAGAGAAATGCTGTACCAGCTTTCTGAGAATTATTGACAGGCAGGTGTGCTGTAGACGTGTACTAAATGAAATTTGCCAAAAACTCACTGACATCTCCTCCCTTTCTCCTTAAAGTTCCACACCTGCCCTGGAAGCTTTCTTAATTTCTGTAGCTGTTCTGAGCCCTATCCTCTCCTTTGTTTTCTCATCCTGCCAGGATGTTATGCCAAGCCAATCATCTCTGGCTGTTTCTCCTGATTTGAGATGTATCAATCTAGCCTTCCCAGTAGTCCTGGCTTTTCACAGATAGAGGAAATGAGGTTCCTCCTTTGCTAGTCTCTTTAATCAAGTTTGTGAACTTGAAAACATGGAATTTTGCTTCCTTTGTTCAATGCCATGATAAAACTTTATATTTTTCTGTTTGCTCATGGCCAACACAGATATAAGCAACACTGTAGTTGCAGATTTGGAACAAAGTGTGCTATCCGCCATACATTTTGCCTGGAAATAAGCCAAAGGTAGATTTCCCCCACTTACCCACTGCAGCCTCCCCCTCTCATGAAATGCAGTTGAAAGCTGCCCATGGCAGAATAACCTGTACAGTGGGTGGGTGACTATTACTACTGCCTTGTGGAAAACACACTAAGCAGGAAGAATGACTTTGTCCTCCTCTTCCTTAGTTCTTGGCACCTAAAAATTCACAATTCCTGCTTGGAAAGACATGTATCCAAGTAAGCAGGCATTGGTCCTTCTGTTCAGGGCCACCTGGGGCTTGGCTGAATGGCCCAGGCCTAGCGGTTTTGAGATTCAGGAAATGGCTGGCTACAGGGTCAAGCAGGCCACTCCTGGAAAAATAGCTCACATTGTTCAGAGCATGGGGACCAGTATCTACAAATATCCAAATGCTTCTCAGAGAAACAATAGTTGCACAAATGAGCATTTTTCTGACTCTTACGCTGCCAAGCAGGGTTTCCCATGGTATTGAAAAACTGGAGTAGAGTTTCAGCAGTTTTAAAGAATAAATAACAAGAACAGCAGCATGGATTTTTTTTTTCTGTGTGCTGTTGTTTTACAGCTGCAGGATCTCCCATGGATATGTTTTATACATGGCCAAGGCTAGAGATTTTGGACTAGAACAGAACCAAGTGTTAACACAGCGCTGTCTCTACTAAGTATAGAGAGAGCAAGTGTGTTTATCTCCTTGGGCTTCTGAAAACATGTTGAACTTTAGTACATGCCTTCCTTCATCTCTGTTTTATGCCCAAGACCTAAATGACTCTCGATGTATATTTCAACTCACATCTCAAGAAAACTCAAGAAACTTACAGTTGAACAAATACCTATAGCTATAAAAGGCAAGATGCCACTTATAACACCAACCTTGACAGGCTGAGGCTTGCTGGCACGGTCCCTGGAATGAATCATATACTTTCTGTGAACCACTGGATACTTCACCTCAAGGAAGTTGAAGCATCAGTCACCCTTTGTCTCTATCTGTGGTAACCTCCATGTCACCTCGACACACCCTTGCACTAACATACTCATGTGTGCATTAGGCTGACTAGCAGGAAGTAGGCTGACTAGAAAAGGGTGACAGATGGAGATCCAAGCGATATGTACCTTGGGACAAGGGAACTAATGGAGGTAGGCAGGTTGGTAGGTTACAAGTTAGAGTCAACACTGAGACATGGCCCTTCTCTTTAGCTCAAATAAGAAATTCTTACACCACTAGTTGGCTGTTATAGAGCGAGTGATTTTCATATTACCATTAAAGCTTCTAAACTTTCTGCTATAGAAGTGTCACAGGCTTATGATTAAAACTGACTAAATGGCCTATCATGGTACAACATAGGTTAATAATATATCTGGTTGCCTCAGTTTGCCCCTTCATACATGGTCAATAACATTATGATGTAAATGATAAATGTTAAATGGGCTCAGTTACAAATCAAAATGTCCTAAGCATGGCTTGAATAAGGGCAACACTAGCAGTCATGCCTACATGGGCAGAGAGAAACTTAGGAGACCTCACCCCTACAAAGAGAACTAAAGCAACTAAGGATGCTGAGAGCTGGGGAAATAATATTCCCAGAGAAGAACACATAGACTGGTTTTCCAATAACAAATTTTCAACCCTGAAAATATATTCAAACAAGTAACATCATACAAACTGAGTCAGGGAGAAAAGGTGGTACAGAGCAGTTTGGAGAGAAGAAAAGAAAGGACAAACTGATATATATTATAATCTTAAAATATTTTTAAACAGTCCTATAATTATAAAAAACATAAGATGTTCAGAGGGTTTTTTCTTCATTTTAAAAATGTTTTTCCATTCTACTTTTGCCTCCTTTGTTTTATTTTCTAGAAATCTTCCCTAGACATGGTATATAGAATAGAGCAGTGGCAAGAGAGAAAGAGAATTATGAAAGTAGGGTCTGATAGGCAGGATGCACAAACACAAAGTAGAGTATATTTAAAGAAGCCGAGCTTGACAAACAGTTCTAGTGGTCAGTGGCAGACATGAACAAGGCCAGGCCAGGCGTCGGGGTCATGTATTTAATCTCAGCACTCAGGAGGTAGAGGCAGACATATATCTGTGAATTTAAAGCCAGAGAGGTCTACACAGTGACTAACAGGAAAACCAAAGATACACAGGAAGACCTAGTTCATATAAATAAATAAACAAACAAACAAACAAATAAATAAATAAATAAATAAAGGCCTGACTTGAGATGTTTATTCTATCATAGTACTTCAGCAGAAGACAGGGCATATAAGATTTTTGAAAGGCCATTTGGCACATGAACAAAATTATCTTGATTACTAATATTGAAATAGTGATTGTTAACAAAGTTTGTCCAGCATATGTTAGGTGTCTGGGACAGTGAATAAGATCTATTAGATAATAAGATCTTTGTTTTACTTATGTACACAGTTTGCTAGAAATAAAGGCTTAAAAAGATGATCACAAGACTGCGCGATTAAAGTTTTCTGTAGGCATATATTGTTGTCCAACAATATTCTCCTATTTTTTTATTTCATGAACTTGAATGGATCAAACACACCTTCTACCCTAGCCTCAGCTTTCACTGAAGGACACTGAGACCCAAATGTTTGGCTTCTGTTCTCAATGTTTGACTATATTATTGCTCTCCTTTATCAACTGATTCTTCCAGAATAATAAATTAGGGAGATAAAAAGAAAGGCAATCGCCCTTTTTCCCTTTACTGTGAGAGCTGCCAAGCCATGGATCCAATAACACAAGGAAGGGAAGGAGAAGAGAGAATGAGGGTGGGTTGAGAGTAAATTTTCATTTTAACCAATTGATCCAGTTTGAACCCAGTATGGCTCTAGGAGCAGACGCCTACAAACAGATGGATTGAGAATTATACTTATATACTTTGCAATAAGGAGAGTCTTGATTGATTAATTAGATCATATTGGAGTCACAAAGAAAATAGGAGGCTCTGGATTAAGAGAAGCTGCCAGCAAAAATCACAGTAATGAGGTGGTCAGCCCTCCCAAGAGAGGAAGTGAGAGAACAGTAAAGACACAGAGATCAAGTAGGATGTGGTGGACTTAAGGACTTTAAAATGGTCAGTGTAGCAAGCCTAAAGTTTGCCAGTGATACAAAGATCACTGTGTGTTTCTGGCAGAAGGAATAGATGAGGGCAGGGAGGATATGGAAGCATTGAAATTGTCACTGCCCTTCTTTCACCTTGAGTTCACAGCAGTTCTTTCATGTGAGAATTGGATATACTTCTGCCTACTGTGTAGGGATGAAGGAAAGTTTAGCCGAATAAAGTTTACATGTGAAATTAGCTGTCTAGTTAGGGAACAGGGTGAATAAAGGCCCCAGAACTTAGAACTGTCATCTGCACTGCACAAAATGAGGCATAAGTGCCTTAGAATGTGGTTCGACTCTCATAGATGCCCCACTGGAAAGACCCTGGGAGTAACCTCCTGCATCTGCCAAGTAGAGAAGTGTCTAGGTGAACATCTGGCTCAGGTCAGGGAGTAAGCAATTCCAGAGAAGCAATAGCTGCAGCAGCAGCCGAGCAAGCATATCAGTAATCACTCCTAGAAGTATTCAGACAGAGTTGTTAATGCAAGGCTAGCCATGGAGAAGCACAGAAGGCCCCAAGGCAGCCATCCCTATCCCCATGAACTCAGTCACTTGTAGCAGCCACACCAAGTAAAGGAAGTGAGAACAGTCTCAAGTTCTTTAATCAGGCTACTGTGTCCTCTTCCTGGAGCAGAGCCCTCTAGGATATACATCAGATTAAAGTACTTAACACAATACCAGGCAGCAGGACAGAAGTTCTACAGGCTCTCACTATGATAGGTCAAGTAGGTAGAACAACTTTGAAAATTCATCCGTACGATGTAAAAACACAGGTCTCTTTGAAAAGAAATTCATTAATTCAACTGATACTTATTAAGTACTTTCTGTTTGCCACATTTAGTTCAAGCCAGCTGTGGACTAGTGAAGACAGAACTATTTAAGGCCTTAAACAAACGGAAGAAAAAAATAAACCAAAAGAGATGGTATTCCTTCTTTTTTTTTTTTAACAGACTTTAGCTCCTACATCAATGGATGAAACAAAGTAAACAAACAGATATCTCCATTAATAAAGATGAGTATTGTGGAGAAGCACAAAGCAGAATAAAGTGGTGGGTGGTGGTGGTGGTATACCAGACATGGTTTAGTTTGTACAAATGGTTTCTGAGGAATGGATCTAAAAAAAATAAAACTGAGGGGTGAGGTCTATGCAGTATAGTGTTATCTTTGAAAATTCATAGAACCAAGAAAAAAAAATGTAGATCTTGAAACAAGAATAATCTGGAAGGATTAATGGTGCACTATGGGTGAAGAACACTGAAAGAAAACAAATCAAACTTGAGGCAAGCAGGAGGTAGATCATGCAGGGCTATAAAAAAAAAGATGGAGAAGTGGGATGCTTGTGCTGAGTGTAGTGAAAAGCCACTGCCAAGGGAAATTGTATTGTTACGGGCACTT
Organism: Rhombomys opimus; assembly: GCA_010120015.1. NCBI lineage: Eukaryota > Metazoa > Chordata > Mammalia > Rodentia > Muridae > Rhombomys > Rhombomys opimus. Next base: position 1,122,748 of record REGO01000016.1, read on the forward strand.
AACACATGATATTGTTTTCATGTGTCTTAAAACAAACAGAGAACTGAAAATGGATTTACTTTTAATTTGAACAAACTTGGGAGAACAAGTCTCCTTCGTTTTCTTTGCCTTTTATGTGGCAGTGAGACAACTAAACACAAAAGAGGAAACCGAAGCCAGAAAATACTCATGTGTTAACTAAGCTGTGAGATAACCAGTGATAATTGTATATAATTAGTCCTTGTAAGTAAAATTTCCTCCTCTAGAAGATAGCAGGACTTCGACCTTCCCCTTTCTCCACATCCTGGGTGCAGTCTATGTCATTATAGTTCAATGTCCAAGAGTCCAATATCTGGATGGAGAGAGTAAAAATATCTCTCTACTCCCTGCAGGAAACATGATTACAATATGAAGTACTGTGACAAGGGCAGTGTATTCTTTTGCTAGGGTGCCCATGATGATGTGATACAAACTTGGAAATTAATCAATGGAAGTTAGTTTTACAGCAGTTTTATAGACTAAGATCAAAGAGACTGTGGATTCGGCTTCTCTGGGGCCCTCCCTTCTCAGCTGTAGAGGCCCCATTCTTCCTGAATCCTCATACATCCTTTACTCTGTTTACATGGCTGTGTCTGCACTGAAATGTTTATTTCCTACAAGGACCCTGATTATATTGGATTGAGATTCAGACTAAAGACTGCATGTTAATTTAATCATTTATCAAATTATCTCCAAATACAGCTATTCTGAGACACTGTGAATAATCATTCAGTGTTTGGCTTTTAGGGAACATCATTCACCTTGCAGCAAAGCCTCTGACTGCTGGTAGAATAACTAAGGAGGCCATGCTTTTATTATACAAGGGGAGGATAATAAGAGTTTGGACAAGGATGGGAGCAAAAGAGCAGGTGAGAGTGGCCAGACAGGGATAGAGTTTGATGAATGAAATATATTGATGAGTTTTGCAAATAAATTGATAACA
>REGO01000016.1:1130497-1144838 GCA_010120015.1 Rhombomys opimus
AGACATTCAAATCACTTTAATCTCTTTTGATATTTCTGATGGACTAAAACTGAAGCAATAAAAATGCTCAAACACATTGCTATCTAGCAATGATTTCATTGTGCAAAAGGACATACCACTCTCATACTGAACACAACATTAAGTTAATAAAAAGAATGCCTTTTCCATACTAGGCATACTCAAATAATAGGGCAAATTTTTCAATGGCCAAATTTTATCAAGGCCATATATAACTTTATATACTTTTGCATATAATTTCACTTGGAGGATATACAGAATATAGATGTAAAGCCATTATGATACCAGATCTTAATGATCTTTATTATATTACCCAAGTCAGCCATTAATTTAACAACCATGTACTTTAGAAACATTTAAAAAGCTGGGAATTGTAGAGGAACTTTAATTGAGAACACGGCTGCTCTGGCAAAAGATCACATCCAAAGACCTTCTTCTAGGTTTGTATAATTAGGCTGGAATACAAACACACTTTTAATCCAGGAGACAGAGGCAAGAAGATCTTAGTTCAAGGTTAGCCTGGTACAGAGCAGGTAAAGAAAAGGTTAGATCCAGGCATTACGGTATATGTCTTTAACTCCTAACAATGAAGGTAAAGTTAGTTTGTAGAAGGAAGAGCCATGTTTAATTGAATGGCAGATAAAGTGACAAATCAGAGAAATATTGGAAAGAATAGGATACACCCAACTCTCAGAAGAAGAAAGAGGAAAAGGAACCTACTTAAGGAGCAATACAGAAGGAGGGGGGAGGCAGTTTTATAGGTAGAGTTTTACAGAGAGAGGTTGAAGGAGAGAATAAGCTAGACACAGGTTAAGATAGAACAAGCCAGAGAATGAGAAGGAGCCAGAAGATTAGAAAAGATTGTTGGAGTTAGTTTGAGGCCAAACAGCAATTTAGGAGCTGAGAGAAATCTGACTGAATAAGTCTGCTGGGAGAGGAATTTGAGCCAGACCAGCTCAAAGGTTGAACCTGCCAGCCCAGACTTCATTAAGGGTGAGCTTATTAAGCAGTAGGTCTCAGAGGCTGAAAACATTCTAGTCCTAGGTTAGATGGTATGGAGACTAGAAGCTTCCAGGACTAGGCCTAGGTTATCAGACAGAGGCAGTAAACCTCCCAGACAACAACTGAAACAGGTGAATAATAATAAAAAGAAAAAGTTCCTTTTACAGAGAATGGTAGAAAGAAATGTTTATCCACTTGCCTCGATGGTCCTGATATCACCACATGTAAGGCAAGCTTTGAAGACAAGGAAGTAATTCTAACATTTGTTGTTATGTAAAGTGCTTTCAAGTCAAAACAAGCTAAATAAGGACTCAATATTTGTAATTATGAAGAAAATAAAATGAAAAAGTCTATCTTTTAGTGGATTTGGAGATTAGACACTCAAGATTAGTCAACCTCAAGATTAGCAAAACTCAAAGCTGAGGAGATAAAAAGCTGAGAGAGCTGTTGCTTCAGAGAGACTAGGGTATTTCTGGGAAACAACAGCAGAGCTGGAAACCTCTATCCAAACCCTCCAAATCCCAGGGAAGAAGAGAGAAAGAGCAGTGACCAGAGTCTCTGCCAGTCTCTTGCTTGGAAAGTTCAAGAAGCCAGTGATTTGGGGAAGTCCTTTGGTATCTCATAGTCTCACAAATGAGAAATCTCTAAGAGCTAGAAGGCATTAAGAAACTTCTGTAGCACCAACTGAGACAGTCCTTCTGGAATCCTGAGAATGATATTTGAATTTGGGGAACTTGTGGACTCTTGTTTTACCAGAAATGTAGGTTACCTGAGTCAGACAGGTTTTCCACCAGACAAGAAATGCCCTGGTCTGTGCCAACAAGTCTCACTAAGTGGGGAAATTCTTCTGGGGAGAATAAGCCTTGACCTTCAGAAACAAGGAAAGAAAAGTAACCCAAAGGAGTTGGGTGAGTTGTCCCAGGAGTCATGTTATCGAAAAACAAAACCTCGGGAGGGGCAGATTTTCAAAAGGGATTAAGAGGGAATCCTTGCTTCCTAGAACAGGTTACATAATATAGGACAACAGCATGTTCCCATGAAACAGAACTCTTTCTATAAAGCAGAACAGATTTTTTTCCTCTCAAATCCATAAAGGTACAATCTAGTAGAAAGTCAGAGCATTTTTCTGTGGCCATTTGCATGTGTGTGTGTGTGTGCGTGCGTGCGTGCGTGCGTGCGTGTGTGTGTGTGTTGATATCAGGTGTCTTTCTCCACTGCCCTCCACCTTTTCTTTTTGTGTGTGTGTGTGGGGGGGGGGTCCTTAGTTTCTTCCTGGACCTGGAGCCTGCCAAATTACTATTTTGTCTAGTCACTGAGTTCAAGGGATTTGCTGTCTCCACTTCTATACTAGTTTGCAGTAGCCTGTTTGTTTTGTTTTGTTTGTTTGTTTGTTTGTTTTTTACATGGATGCCTAGAATCCAAACTCAAGTCCTCATAGTTGCACGGTAACTGCTTTACCAACTGAATCTTCTCCCCAGCCCCATTCTGAATAAATTAATGGGTCTTTACCTTCCTGGATCTGGGACCTGGGAGTCAACATGCATGTAAAAGCAGCATTCTCCAAATGATTCTCCAGGTCCCCAACCTAAGTAGTAATCCTTTTTGCTTTAAGGAAAATGGAAAAACTTGACTTCTTTCATCTCTTCACCAATTACAGAAGAATCTACTCTTTCCCGTTGATCCCACAGCATAAATTCTGCCCATAACAACGTTGAGCTGCTGGACAGTCAGATGAATCTCTAGAAGAAGCCTCATTCATTAGCATTCTAAATATCATTTAATTCCCACCATCAATTTTTATTTTTTTCTTTCCCTTTCTCAATGGTCCTGGTTAGATGCTTATTCAAAATACACACATTTGGAGACTGAGGATGCAGCTCAAAGAGCATGAATTTGCAGGCATACACAATGTCCTAGGCTTGATCTTGAGCATACAGAGCAGAAACAAGTACATATTGTGAATATCTCCACTGCCCTCAATTTCCATCAGCACATTTGACAACAAATGTAAGTTGAATCTTCCAACTTACCTCTTTGGAAAAAGCCATGATTCTGTCATCACAACAACTCATGAATGATGGGGGAAGTAACTTTCCCAAGATATTCACATGCTTTTATATTAAATATGCAGAGCTTTTGTTACAACATAAAGTTGTTCTTGTAGTTGGGATCTCAGGGTTCAATTGGACCCATCAAATATATATGCAATGAAGTTCTCTATGCATTACTCCAAATATTGGCTTGAGGGCTGGAGAGAATGCTCAGTGATTAAGAGCTCTGGCTGCTCTTCCAGTGTATCTGACTTCAGTTCCCAGTACACACATAGCTTAGAAACTTCTGCAACTTCAGTCCTAGCGGATCTAAGAAGCTCTTAGGCCCTTCCTGAGCATTGCACCAAGATGACAATAGCAAAATATTCATACACATAAACCACATATCAAAAATTAAATATGATACCTATTTAATTATACTATATTTAATCTTGTTTTAGGTATAACTACACTGCAGAGACAAACACAACCTTTTGGTCACCTCCTGCTCTAGTGTGGCTAATTGTAAACTGAGAGCTTTTAAACAAATATTTACAGTACAATATACATGGAAGAACATATAGTAAAATTACAGAAAATAGAATACATTTACTCAAAAACCAAACTCAATTCTCAGGACATTTATCTTATCTATGGATATGATTGTGGTGGTAGTTTTTGATGATAATTGAGCTAAAAAGACTTTAAAATTATTTTATTATTATAGACTACATAAAATATATCTTAGTTTTTAATAAATTTACATAATCTTTAATAACATTGTCTAACAATGGTTTCAAAAATATAAATTTGTTATTGAAAAAGTTCAATAATCAGACATTGGGTAATATTATATATAAATATAAAGTGAAATAATGAGGCAGGACATATAAGCAACATCCAGCAGACTGTGCGCCCTGAAGCTGACAGCCAGGACAGAGTTGATATTCAATGATAAGGATGCTTTCTACATGTGTTTTAGAATGTCTTGAAAAGCATATTTTCACCTATAATAAAAATTATGTCTTAATATATTCACTATATTTTCTTGTATTGCTTCTAAAATGCATATATTAAAAATGACTACTTTTCTCCCCACCTGAAATCTACAAATAATTCTGGAAACGTGTGATCAAGGAAAGGTTTTTATTTCAAAATCAATTCCCATTTATTATAAGACAGAACCAGGAAGAGAGTAAAAATTCTTTCAAAGACCCACAGCATACAGTGGAAAACTCCACTGGCTGGAGGGATTCACCCATGAAACTATGGACACCTTATACCTGCTTGCATCATCTTTTAACTCCTCTAAAAATTAAATATTTATTTTGTCTGTTGGAAGTCTTAAGTCCTGTTCTATACTTAGACATATATGGGTTAATAACAAAATCTTTGTCCTTTGTGTACACACAATCTAGTGGAAATAAGAAACTTGGTCATAGTGTTACATTTACACACTGGGATAAGGACTATGAGGAGGAGAGTTCAAGAAATTAAAAAAAAAAAAAAACTTGTAAGAAGAAAAGCTAGTCTCATCCAAAGGGTTCAAAGAGGTGGTGTTTCATAAGGCAGGCCTAGGAGGGAGTGTAGAAGGTCCTTCCTCTGTCTTCCATGTCTTCCTGCTTTTTTACCATGTGCACTCCTGCCTCTGGAACCATTCACTAATCTGTCCCTTTGTGACTTGAGTGTTATTTCACAACAAACTGCACGACTAATTTCTTTCTTCCCTCTTTGCTTAAAATTGAATTCCTCCATAAATTATAAGAAGATGTCTTTCTGTAGAAAGGTACTAATTTTTTTTCTACTAATCTGTAGAAAAGGTACTAGTCATTGACACTCTAAAGCAGTGGTCCTCAAACTTCCTTTTATACAGTTCATTTTTTGACGACTTCCAACCATAAAATTCTTTTTGTTGCTACTTCCCAACTGTAATTTTGCTACTATTATTAATAGCAATATAAATATCTGTGTTTTACAATGGTCTTGTTGACACTTGTGAAAGGATCATTTGACCCCTAAAGGGGTCATGACCCACAGGTTGAAAATTACTGCTCTAAATGTTAAGAAATTTTACTACATTAACTGGTTATAATTTCTTTAAAAAAAAAAAACCTCTTTTCTCTGCTTTGCTCACTAGTGTACTCAAAGTAATCAAAAGATATTAAAAACTGTGTTAATTAAATTATTGCCAAATTAATTACTGGCATTGGGTGGCATTAATTCATAACTCTTTGGACTTAAGATCTTTAAGATGTAAGCACTCCTTCAAAAACTAGGAGACATAAAATGAGACTGTACAGATTGCTTTTTAACCTTACAGGGCTTGTGGGCACACACATTGGCTGCAGGCAATGCAGAGACATCAGTGAGAGTAAGATCACTCAGGAAGACATAAGTGAGCCAGTGAACATTGCCATTGTGTGTGGGACCAGAGGGTTGTTAAAATTGTTTCCCACGGGGAGTCTTGGTTGGTTTAAAGCAGTTGGGCAGCTATTCCAGGAGGCCACCGAGAAACTGAGACATGGCCACTGTGCTGTACCTGTACAGACAATTTGGGCAGTGAGCATCCATGGAGTCAACGTGAACTTTTCCAAGAGAGGTGGTCACCAGGAGGAAATTGTACACACCAGACACAAAGGGAACAGCCACCAGAGGAACTTGACACAGGGAAGACCTGGCAATTGCATCAAAGATGACAGAAACTGCTTCTGCTATGAAAAGTGGATATGTTTTACAGATAACAATGCATATATTTTTTTTATTTTCTAAATATAGCAAGTGATACTGGATTTCTAGCCATTGCATCATAACACTTCCTTTGGAATATGCAGTCTAGAATTGTTTAAAAGTGCATAGTTAAAATTAGCAACTTAGACAGATCCAGGGAGTAATCTGATGTGAACAACATGTCAAAGGTAGTGTGGGAAAACCTCTAGCTGGAACACAGCAAGATTTTAAAAAAATGATGTCTTGCTTCTCCCCACTTATCCAATCAGTATCCAATTTACTCATTCATTTATTCATTCATTAAGTACATAAATATTCATGAGCATCTTTCAAGTACAGCGCTCCAAATAACAGCACACGAGAAGCAAAATAATGAATGCGATACAGCCCCTGACCTGAAATACCCCAGAGTCTGACAGAACAGACAAACACATGACTATAATTGTAATAGAGTTGGCCTAGATCTGAACAAGGACCTAAGTGTGGTCTAGGCCAACTCAGACTTTTGGGATTTCCAGGTTGTCCTCAAATCCCCCTTCTCTATGTCAAATTGACCAATTTTAAACACAAGGTGATCATGAAGGTGCACCATGGCTTTTGCTTTAGATGCAAGGTCTCAAGCCTAGGACATTATATTTTGCAAGATATTAAGCTTTCAGAAAATGAAATCTAACTGACTAAATTAGATCTTTGTGGATAGCCTTTGAAGGTGACACCTACACCTAGTTCTGCCTGCTTCTTGGATATCCTGTCTGGCTATATCATCTAAATCCATGCTCTTTCTATCACTGATGGAACACCTTTGATTGGCCTTCACCACTGTGACAGACTGTGACCCTCTGAAATAGTGAACCACAATAAATCCATCCTTCTTGAATATGCTTCTATTGAAAGATGTACATTCATATGAAAAATAACTAATACAGAAGCTAAGCCTTCTCTTTAAATTATGACCCTAAGATAAAGCTATGCCACTGACCTTTGCATAAAAGGTTTTATTATATGATTATTTGGATTATTATATGATTATTATATGTACATTCACCCAAGGATTATTTGGGTGTTGCTTTCATTCTTCTGAGACCAAATAGCTAAGAGAGTTGCTGCAAAGGAAGACTGAAATATGGTAACATGTGATGTCTTTTTAATTTTTTTATTTATTACAATTTATTCACTTTGTATCCCAACTGTAGCTCCCTTCCTCATCCACTTCCAATCCCACCCCCCTTCCCTACCTCTTGTCCTCTCATGTCCTTTCCCCAGTCCAGGGATAGGGGAGGTCCTCGTCCCCTTCCATCTGATCCTAGACTATCAGTTCTCATCAGGACTTCTGCATTGTCTTCTTCTTTGGCCTGGTAAGGCCCCATCCCCCAGCTCAGGGGGAAGTAATTAAAGAGCCAGGCACTGAGTTCATGTCAGAGACAACCCTTCTTCCCCTTACTCAGGAACCCACTTGGAGACTGAGCTGCCATAGGCTACATGAGTGCAGAGGTTCTAAGTTATCTGCATGAATGGTCCTTGGTTGAAGCATCAGTCTCAGAAAAGACCCCTGTGCCCAGACTTTTTGGTTCTGTTGGTCTCCTTGTAGAGCTTCTGATCCCTTCCAGGTCTTTCTACCTCCCCTTTCTTTCATAAGATTCCCTCACTCTGCCCAAAGTTTGCTGGAGAGGATGTGGAGAAAGGGGAACCCTCCTCCATTGCTGGTGGGAATATAAACTTGTACAACCACTTTGGAAATCAATCTGGCAACTTTTCAGACAATTAGGAATAGTGCTACCTCAAGATCCAGCTATACCACTCCTAGGCATATGTCCAAAACATGCTAACATACACTACAAGGACATCTGCTCAATCTGTTCGTAGCAGCTTTATTCATAATAGCCAGAATCTAGAAACAACCCAAATGTCCCTCAACTGATGAATGGATATAGAAATTGTGGTACATTTACACAATGGAATACCACTCAGCAATTAAAAACAAGGAAATTATGAAATTTGCAGGCAAATGGCAGGATCTAGAAAAGATCGTCCTGAGTGAAGTATCCCTGAAGTAGAAAAACACACAGGGTATATAGTCACTTATAAGTGAATATTAGACATATAATATAGGATAATCATACTAAAATCTGTACACCTAAAGAAGCTAATCAAGAAGGAGGAACCTGGGTAAGATGTTCAATCCTTATTCAGAAAGCAAACGGGATAGACCTCAGACGATGGAGAAAACAGAGAACAGGACAGGGGCATACCACAGAGGGCCTCTGCAAGACTCTACCCAGCAGGGTATTAAAGCAGATGCTGAGACTCATATGAAACATTTGATGTCTTGTAAGAAGAATTTATCATCTCTATCTTTTAAATCTTTCTGTCACCACCAGTCAAAATTCAAATGCCCTATTATAGAACATGCAGACTTTTTAACTTCATCATTTATAACATTTCTAAATTCATGATCTCTCTGAAACCATCCCACTTCTTTTTCCAAAAGATATTTAGTACTTCCTGTCATACCATGGTATCATGCGACCTAGTCCAAGGAACTAATCAATACTTTTGCAGTATTTTTAACTTTCAATTGTTCCTACCCCTTCTACCACGATCTGAATTCCCTTTGATTTTAGGTCTGCATGTTGGAAGTGATACATGCTTGCATGCTCCTCTGTGTCTCACATCATATCTTCTATACATAGCCTAGTTATTTGCATTAACTCACGCTTGACACCCATTGCATGATGATGGTATCCTATGGAGGCTTCCCAGGTTTTACTTGAATATGTCTTAGATTCACCTTGATTTTATTGAAAAGTGTTGTTTCAAAAGACTAACAAGTTCTGTACCCCTGAGATTCTTCATAAATGAGATTAAAGTATCTCTTATATTAAAAACGGTTGCACAGACACAGCTTCTTTCCATCCTTTGTGAGTAAAAGCAACTAACTTCTGTGGTTATGTATTCAGGAGTCTGAAGTCACCAGATGGGGTCTCATGAACTTGTCTGCTTCATGCTGTACCCAAGACCTAACATTAGAAATTATAGTTCTTTTAAGTCTGTTGATTGAAATTTTTATTTGATGGAAAAATTTGTATTTTGCCATAAGTTTGTATTTTTATTGCTGTTCCATGTAGTTTCTTGGAGTGGAATTAGACTGGGCTTTCTAAGATCAGACTTCCAGAGGTCACATCTTTTCCTGTGTATTCACTCAAAAATGTCCTTGAAAAAAAATTCTGACTTGTTTGTACCTGAGTTGCCTTTCTCTATATCCCCAAGGCAATAGAATCTACTTCCTGGGATTGCTGTGAATTTTAAATGAATTAGTAAACCTAAAAATTGCTATAAAGTATTAGTTATAATTATAATTGTGTGTTAATCTTTGCTTAACTCCCATGTCTCTAATATTTGAACTGATATATAAAAGTGTTATTTTCCACTTCATTTTCTGCAATTTTCCTAAGCCTGTTTGATTTTTTTTCTAGCCATGTTCATTCTTCCAGTAAAAATCCCTTAATTAGAGTTCCTGTTTGGGAATTTGTTATGACTCTTTCTCCTTTTATTTAGCCTCATCTTAGTTCTTCAGTATGTCTTGATGCAGTTCTTTAGAAGCTGGTACATTTCAAATGCTAAGAGAGAGATAGCAAGTATTTCAGGTTTGTGGAAAGCATAAAGACTGTTGCTTACTCTTTTCAAATGTTTTAAGCAATTTAGACAAGGAAAAACTGCTCTCAGCCTAAGAATACTATGTAAACTGTGAGGTGGGCCACTGAAGGAACAGTTTGCTCACTGAGAAAGTCTTAAACAGTCAGTGTGTGTGTGTGTGTGTGTGTGTGTGTGTGTGTGTGTGAATGTTTATGTGCAGGAGGGAGTATAGTCATGTGTGTATATCTTTGTGATATTTTAAGTCTAGAACACCTTTCCTGCAGATCTGTGAAATGAGGCTGGGATTGGGATAGAATATTTTTCTTTTGAAACCTGGCAAAATGACTGACTAGATAAGAGTGCTTCTAGCACAAATCTGACATTCTGGGTTTGATCTCAAATACCCATACCAGAAGAAGAGAATGCATCCATGAAAACTGCCTCTGGTCTGCACAGGTCAGACTTGACATAGAGTGCTTGCACTCATAAACATCACATACACACACATACACACACACACACACACACACACTCACACTAATTATAATTATATAATGTTATAATATTTCTGTTATATTCTTCTTTAACTTCCATATTCAATTGATTTACTTAAAGAGTCTGTTGGGCCATTTTAGGCTGTGACATTTATTTTCAGAGAAATTCATTCTCTGCTTGAGAGTCGTCCTAACAGATTGATGAATGGTTGGCATCTGTCAACTGTTTGACACACATTCATCATAACTTCTGTTTTATTGTAGTAGTTACTTTCTTTGACTGACAAAGATGTGTTTTAACTTCCGCTTTTTGTTGCTGATTATAAATTTCAAAAGACAACAAGGAAACAAACACTCTCATATGTCATTTGAAAGCAGAGTTGCCACAACAGGTTTTTCAAGTTTGTAACCAAAAGAAATATCCGGAGCTTAAAAACTAGGTGCAGCACCTGTAAGTATTGGTTGAATGGATGAATGCATGAACCGCAGCATTTTGCCAAGCAGGGGCTGAGTGACATACGTAGATATGGAACATAGTCCAGAATTCTCTAACCACTCATTTGACCTCGTTTTTCAAGAATCTTTGGAAGCAAGCCTCCCTCAGAGCCAGCCTCCTCCCCTACACAGGCTTCTCTCCTCTGCAGCTCAGCTTTGGATGCCCATCAGCTAGCTACCTGACGCTTAGAGCAAAATTAACCCTCCAAGGAGAATATGAAGGCTCCAGAGACTCCCGAGTAGGGCTATAACTGCAAACTGGGTCATGGGGCCTCAGGGACATGGAGGTGGTTTGGCTTGCTGAAGACTTGACATTCAGCCCTGTGGGGGTGTAGGCAAACCGTTTTGCTAGAGATTTTAAATTCTTGTTATCCTCCTAGTGAGAGTCTGATAAGCAGTTAAGTTTCAAACTGAAAACTTATTTGGAACTTTACAAACAAGAAAGTAGTTTAAAGTTATGGGAATGTACTGGGCACACACTGAGTCATCTTTAGCAGACTATGAAATTATTTTTGTTTTTTATTTATTACGATTTATCCACTGCAGCCCACTCCCTTGTCTCCTTCCAGTCCCACCCACATTCCCTCTTCTTCCTCTATGCCTTTTAGCTGGTCTCCTCCCCTTCTATTTGACCCTAGCCGATCAGGTTTCATCAGAGCTGGCTGCATCATCTTCCTCTGTGGCCTGGCAACTCTGCACCCTTCATTAGGGGAGGAAGGGTGTGATCAAAGAGCCTATCACTGAGTTCATATTAGAGACAGCCCCTGTGCCCCTTACCAGGGACCCCACTTGGAAACTGAGCAGCCAATTGGGCTTCCTTTGAGCCATGCATGATCCTTAGTTGAAGTATCAGTCTCTGCAGGCCCCCCCTAGACCCAGGTATTTTGGCTCTTTTGTTCTCCTTGTGGAGTTCCTATCCCTTCCAGGTTTTTCTATCTCTCTTTTCTTCCATAAGGATTCCAGCACTCTGCCCAAAGTTCAGCTATGAGTCTCAATATCTTCTTTGATACCCTGGTGGGTAGAGTCTTTCAGACGTTCTCCGTGGAAGGCTCCTGCCCTGTTCTTGTCTTCTCCTACTTCTGATGTCTATCCTGTTTGCCCTTCTGAATGAGAATTAAGCATCTTCCCTAGGATCCTCCTAGTTGTTTAGCTTCTTTATGGCTATAGATTTTAGTATGTTTATCCTATATAACATGGCCAATATCCACTTATAAGTAAGTATAAATCATTCGTGTCTTTCTCTTTCTTGGATGCCTCACTCAGGCTGATCTTAAGCATGAACAAACCAACTAATCTAATTAAAAATGGGATACAGAGCTAAACAGAGAATTCTCAACAGAGGAATATCAGATGGCAGAGAAACACTTAAAGAAATGCTCAACATCCTTAGTCATTCAGGAAATGCAAATCAAAACGACCTTGAGATTTCACCTTGCACCCATCAGAACGGCTAAGATCAAAAGCTCAAGTGAGAACACATGCTGGAGAGGATGTGAAGAAAGGGGAACTCTCCTCCATTGCTGGTGGGAATATAACCTTGTACAACCACTTTCAAAATCAATCTGGTGGTTCCTCACATAATTAGGAATAGGTGCTACCTCAAGATCCAGCTATATCACACCTAGGCATACACCCAAAAGATGCCCCACCATTCAATAAGGACATTTGCTCAACCATGTTCACAGCAGCCCTATTCATAACAGCCAGAATCTGGAAACAACCTAGATGTCTCACAATGGAGGAATGGATACAGAAATTGTGATACATTTACACAATGGAACACTACTCAGTAATTAAAAACGAGGAAATCATAAAATTTGCAGGCAAATGGTGGGAACTAGACTGAAAATTTCAGGTCAAAGCCAACCATGAGGAGATGAATAGTCTCAAGACCAGGACAATACTGACTGAAAGCAAATGAGACCAGACCAGATTTTTAAGGACTACATACACTAATCTATTTTTATTAAATTTTTATTTTTTATATTAATTACAGTTTATTCATTCTGTATCCCAGCTGTAGCCCCCTCTGTCATTTCCTCCCAATCCCATCCTCCCTCCTTTATCTCCTCCCTTGCCCCTCTCCAAGTCCACTGATAGGTACTTGAAGAGTCCCCTTCCATCTGACCCTAGCTTACCAGGTCTCATCAAGACTGGCTGCATTGTCTTCCTCTGTGGCCTGGCAAGGCTGCTCCCTCCTCAGGGGGAGGTGTTCAAAGAGCCAGCCACTGAGTTCACAGAGGGCCTCTGAAAGACTCTACCCAGCAGTGTATCAAAGCACATGCTGAGACTCATAACCAAACACTGGGCAGAGTGCAGGGAATCTTGTGAAAAAAGGGGAAGATTGTGAGACCTGGAAAGGACAGGACCTCTACAAGGAGAGCAACAGAACCAAAACATCTGGGCACTGGGGTCTTTTCTGAGACTGATACTTCAGCCAAGGACCATTCATGGATATAACCTAGAACCTCTGCTCAGTTGTAGCCCATGGCAGCTGAGTATCCAAGTAGGGACCCTAGTAAGGGGAACAGGGACTGTCTCTGACAGTAACTCAGATACAGTAATCTTAATCGCTCCCTTCTTCTCACCCTCCCTCCATCTTTTTCTCCACTCTCTATTCTCTGTGTGTGTTTCTGCATCTTTCTTTATGTGTCCTACTTTTCCTACCATGTGCATAAGTACACAGATATTTCAGATATGAAGTATTTATTACCATTATTCAGTACATAAATCATTACCACGATTAAGTATATTTGGATTATTAGATGATTGAATGTGTAACTTCCAAAGAAAGAAGGCTCAAAGGGAAGGATGCTAAAGAGGCAACTAGAACGGGTACATGTGGAGAGAACTTCATTCAGGCAGCTAATAGAAGGATAGTTGATGCTTTCATCTTATAGAAAAATGTCCATGGTTTCTGTTACCATCCATTGCCTCTGATGCCTGTGACCCCAAACAATAAGCTCTGTGAGAATTTGTTAGGTGTCAGTGAATGCCTGAAGATTTTGAGCACATGTATTGCCACAATCTCGCTATGTAGCCATTGTCATGATCATCTGATAAAGGGTGTTAGCATCTTGCCCTCAAAGCCAGGTGGTACTAAACCTGAAATTTGCAAGGAGAAAGACCAAATCCATGATTGTCCGATTGAAGCAAACATTATTAAATACTAACCAGGAAGATAAACACTGGTTAGGTCCATACGTAGGATCACCAGAGAGATAGCACTGAATTAGCTCAGATGATTACAAAGGCCAAATCCACAAGGCTACATACTTTCTGTTTTCATCTAGTTGGAGATAAGCATACAACTTTGATGTACTTCCTGCCTATGTAACTTTGTTTGTGTGATCAAACACAACCTGTGCATTTGGGGCAACCAAACTTGCTTATTGAAGTGAAAACATACAACTCATCTTACATGAACAAGAGCCCCTGCATTCCAGAAAGTTATTTGTTGTTAGGCATGGGGGACATATATGTTAACTTTGTTAACTTTAGCCCATACAGTGGGAGTGTCATACCTTTTTCTCAGGAACATGGCGTGAAGGTAGTGTAGGTAGGAGAAACAAAGTTAAAGCAAATCCTTCCAAATATTCCAAAATTTGTTATTAAAACAAATGGCTTACACTATGTTCAGGGAAGTTGTATTTGCTAAGCAGAGGTGCTCTTAAAAACATTGATGAGACCTGATAGACTAGGATCAGAGGGAAGGGGAGGAGGTCCTCCCTTTTCAGTGGACTGGGAGAGGGACATGGATAGGGAAGAGGGAGGAAAGGAGGCATAGAGGTACAGGAGGGATACAAAGTGAATAAACTTTAATTAATAAAAATAATATAAAAAACACTTTTTAAAAAATTATTATGCTAAAAATTTAAAGTTGATCTATCAACAATTTGAGAGACTACAAACTTTCCTTCTGATCAGATCAATCAACAAGAG